>PVIC010010469.1:0-43325 GCA_004025085.1 Thryonomys swinderianus
AATTTAGTGACTTAGCTAGACTATGTCTCAAAATTGAAAAATGAAAAAATGGACTAGAGATGTAGCTCAGTTTAAAGGCCCTGGATTCAATCCCCAGTACCAAATAAAAATAGTAATAAAAATAATATAAAATCAACATAAAAATCAATTGTATTCCTATACAACAAAAAGAAAACTACATGAAAATGAAATTAAAACAACCTCATTTATAATAGCATCAAAGAGTATAAATTTAATTAATGATTTGAAAAATCTTTACACTACAAACCATAAAACATTAGTGAAAAACCCAGTAGAAGAAGACACAAATTAAAAGATATCCAGGACTCATAGATCAGAAGACTCAAAGCATCAAAATATCCATCATCAAAGTATCTACATACTCAACACAATTCCTATCCAAATTGCAATGACACTTTTCAGAGAACTATAGAAACGATCCAAAAGTCCATAAGGAACAAGAGCAGACCTCAAATAAAGAAATGGTGAGTGAAAACAACAAAACCAGAGGCATCGCTCTTTCTGGTTTCAAATTACATTACAAGACTATCATACTCAAAACAGCAGAGCACTGGCAGAAAAACAGATCCACAGGCCAGTGGAACAGAATAAAACTCCAAGCAATAAACCCACGTTGACAGCTAACACACGAATAGGATGGAGCTAGTCTTCAGTAAATGGAGCTGGGAAAACTGGCTATCCACGTGTGCAAAAACAGAACTGGGCCCTTAGGCTATACACAAAAATCAACTCAAAGTGAATTAAAGACTTAATACAAGACCCAAAAAACCATAAAACTCGTAGGATAAAACACTGGGACTTTGTTTTGTCCCTCCCTCCTCTGTCTACGCCACCTCCTATAATCACTTTCTGCCATCTCTTTTATTCAAAGCTCTTTCAAGGAGCTTCTGTGAGCTTCGGATTTATGGATCCAAGATACCTTGGGATCTTACAGCCAATAGGCTCTGAGTTTTTTCCGTTGAGCCTGTCAGTAGATGGTTAATCCAACAACTCAGAAATTACAGAAAAACTCTAGGAGCTGCTTGTGATTCCCACTGGGAAAGTCCTTTGGGAGCTCTGCCAGGAAAACCCCTCTCCACCAGTGCCCTTCTCTCCCTCTTCCTGGTCTCCCTCACCGTACAGAGCGGGCCCAGCACAGCCAGCCTCCTCTCCCTCTAGCACCCGACGTAGCCTGAGGACTGTCTACTGTCTCCCGCTACTTGCAGCTCTCTGCCCCCGATGCTTTCACGGCTAGCACTTTTCTGTCCTGTATACTAAGGTCTATTACTGCCTTCTGTGTGACATCTTTCCCAAGTGGCTTCTCTACCCACTGTCTCACTCCATTTCATACTCTTCATCTGAAATGACTGTGTTTACTTCTGTATTTGTTTCCTGAATGTCCACCTTGCCCCAGTGGCCTGTAAATCCCTGCCAACGGGCCTTTCGTGTTCCCCTTCGTAGTTGTGATTCTGTGGCAGAGTGGGCAATGAATGGAGAAATTAATGAATGAATGTTTCAAATGACCTCACATTATAGTTACGTTAGAACAGTTTTAGATTGACAGAGAAAGCACAAACAACACAAGTTGCCATGTATGCCAAAAACAGTTCCCCCTATTATTATTTTTAATTTTTTAAAATTTGTATTAGTACACGTTTGAAGTACATGCAATCTCCAAACATCTTGGGGAGTAGGTACATAGACATAACCCATCTTGTTTCCTATTTTTAAACCCTTTCCATTCCCTCCTCCTTCTCCCTACTCCACTCATTCACCTTTCTTCATTTTCATTCTTCTTGGGGTTATTAATTTTATCTCCTGTTTATATGTAATGTTTATATTCACTGAGGTTGTTAGGTTCCTGTGCATGGCATATCCTTATTCTACTTCCTTCCCTGCCCCCATTCGTCACTCTTGGTCTCTTGAACGTTTGCCCACTTGCGAGAGATCCATCCCCTTCTCTCTTTCCATCCATCCTTTATGATTCTCTTTGTGTTTGATTTGCTCAAATGGGAGATACCATATGGCAGTCAGGCTTGTGTGTCTGGTTTATTTCACCCAACATTTTATTTTCCAGGTGCATCTATTCTTACATTCGTATGGTACAGTTGTTAAAATTCATGAGCCAAGTGCCGGGCATGGTGGCTCACGCCTGTCATCCCAGCACTCGGGAGGCAGAGACAGGAGGATTGCTGAGTTCGAGGCTTGCCTGGACTAAATTGTGGGCTCAGTGCCAGCCTGAACTACAAAGCAAGACCCTGTCTCAAAAAAAAAAAAATTCATGAGCCAATATTGATATATTATAACTCAGATCTACAGCTCATTCAAGTTCCCTTAATATTTCTAAGGATGCCACATATTTGTCATGCCTCATTAGGCTCCTTTTAGGTGTAGTAGTTTCAGGGGTTTTTTAAAATTCTATATGATCTTGGCAGTTTAAGAAGTACTCACCAGGTATTTTGCAGAACAAACCTTAATTTGGATTTGTCCTGTGATTAGGATGGAGAGGATGATTTCAGAGGCTGAAGCGCCATTTTCATCACACCGTGTCCACTTAAGACACACCATGCACACGACCGTGCACTGTGGGTGTTTACCTTGATCGTCCAGTTTTTGTCAGGCTTCCCCACTACCACGTTTTCCCACTTGCTATGAATAATCTTAATTGGCAACTCAATTTGGTTTTTAAAACACTAGAGAAGTGATTGGGTTGCAACATTACCTTGATGAATAGACTAACCTACTGATGAGTTCAGCTGAGTGAGCTCTTAGGAGTTGGGGTCTAGTTGGAGAAAGTAAGTCACGGAAGGATGGGTGCTTTTAAAGGGTATTGTCCCTCTTGGACATCTCCCCTGCTCTCTGCTTCCTCCTTTAGAGCCTGCTGATCATGCACTGAAACTTCGGCAAGAGTGAGGAAAAGGAAGGCTGGGGATGTAGCTCAGCGGTGCTGTGCCTGCCTGGCAAGCACAAGGTCCTTAGTGGGATCCCCAGCTCCACAGGATGGAAAAAGAATGTAATCCTCTCTTCTTTTAAGTTGCAGGTGTCAGATGTGTTGTCCCAGCAAGCAGAAGGTAATTAATATGCTTCTATTTCCATACCACTCACTTTAAGTGGAAGACACAACATACAATCCACACTTAAAGAGTAAGAAGTTGTGTTCCGCCAACTCCAGGGTGAAGTATCTACAGAAGTCATTTGCAAGTCCTCTCCATGAGGTCTTTGTCTCTTCTCCACATCTGTTTACTAATTCAATCTTTATGGACATCAGTATGGACTCATGGATGCTTAGGTTATAATTTAGGGTATAATCTCATACTACTCTGTTTTGTGCCTAAATTGTTCTAACTTTGGCACTGGGAGCTCTTTCAGGTGTCTGAAAGAGATGCTCTGATGTCTACACTTCATTTCTGGTGGTGGGAACACTGCCTTATTCTCAGACACTGCAGAAAGCTCTTTGCTAATTTTATATGTTTCTCTAAGCAGTCCTGGCTCCTCACTTGAATCCAAGATCCGGGCATTAGGTGTTCAATGAATTTTTTAAAACTCTGGTATGATTCAAAGCAGGTAAGAATATGTTAAAATTGACATTTTTATCCATTACTAGTGAAGGAATAAAGATAAAATTTTTCTGGGAAAATAATGTTTTCCAGGTATATAGAGCCTTAAAACTTTAGATGCAGGGTTTTTAAAATTAATTTTATCTTTATTGGTACATTGTACAAACACATCATGATCACACTCAGTATTGGGAGTTTATACTGATATGTGGCACAATTTAATTCTCATTTCCCTCTGAATATTCTCTATTTCACAATATCCATCATACATTCTAGAACTCATTAACATCTTCAGTTTCTCATACCAGAGAACAGATACAATATTTACACATCAGTGACCTATTTATTTCACCTATGAGTATGTCCTGAAGGTATGTCCATTTGAATATAAATGATTCAAACTTATCATTCTTTAAGGCAGAGCAATACACCATTTTATAGAAAAACCACATTTTTTTTTATCCAGCCTCCAGTTGACAGGCATTTGGGTTGTTTCCAAGACTGAGCTATCACAAACTGAGTTGTTATGAACATAGGTCCACATATGTCACTATGATATGATCCTTTTAATTCTTTTGTGTATATTCCTAGCAGGGCAATAGCAGGGTCAAATAGGACTCTAATCCTAGGTTTTTTTAGGAATCTCCACACTGAGTTCCATAGAGTTTATACCATTTTATAGTTTTAATGCTATATTTTCATACCTGACATTCCATTAAATGCAAGCATTCTTCCCATATTATGTATAGTAGTGTATTATTAATAATATTAATAATATCACAATATTAGAAAATCCAAGCAGTGTAGAAATGGTTAATAATAAATAATGGGAATCATTAAAAATAAGTCTAAGCCACCTTAAGGTATTGGTTTCATAAGAAAGGAAACTATGACACATTTTTAAATGCAATAGAGTAATAGTTGTTATGCAAATGAAAAACAATGATATTCTATCACATGCAGATATATATTTGGTTTCTATTTTATAATTTTTAATATCAATTACATATATTGCAATGTGTTTATATGGGATATCTTTAAATATGCAAAAAAATTCCAAAATGTTCACAGTGGTAGCTTCTGGATGACAAGATTATGTATTTATTGTATCTTCAATATTTTCTTTATTGTATCTTCAATATTTTCTGTTTGAGAATGTTCTTTTTACAAGTTAGCATTTATAACCCCAGCAAAAGCCAAATACAAAGTAATTTTATCATTTGAAACATCTGCATAGAGTGGACATGTGAACACTTATTGGTGGTTACTTGTCTTTGATCCATGACTAACTTAGCTATTTGCTGAAGGACACAGTGATTCCCTGACATAAGATACTGATCTCAGAGAAAGGCCTGCCCCCGGAGCTGGGTCTGGCACTCCCTAAATCACAGCCAGACTGGTGACCGTAATTGAGATCCACAGACATGGGACACCAGAAGCACTGGACTAAAGGCCAGGCCATCAAAATCCTCTGAGTGGATTCCCTTCGTTGTTTCTCCCAGCCTCACTAACTTCTTAGACACCGTAGCACTTTCCTAGGCCCATGGGAGGAACAGGGAAAGGAGGAGACAAGTCTGAATGTATTTCAGGGAGGGGATCAATGTGGAAACTACAAAGTCAAACAAACTTGGCTTGCAGTTGATGGCGAGGCCAGTAATTAATTCACATGGGACTTTGAGTTCTGGGTTTGTTTTCCTCTTCTGTGAGTCTGGGTTTGTTTTGGTGCACAAGTCAGTAAGTAATAATTTTGTGTAGTCTTTCCCAGCTACAGAACTAGGTCACATGACCCGAAGTTTTACCAAAAGCAGCACTTTTATTCTGTGAAGTTGCCAAGGCAACACCAGCTGCTTATGACATCATGTGACTAAGGGGACACAGACTGATTTTAGAAGCCTAAAATTATCACTCAATCTGCTCACCAAAATCCCGCAACTGCCAAGACAGCCCCGAGCCCAAGGAAGAGCTTCAGAAAGGCTGTTCTGCGGGGATGATGGTGTTGATGAATTATGCATTGTTCTCTGAAGTCCTGTACTCAGCCTCAAATCACACGCTAAAAACATAGTCAAGACGTATGGATGCTGCATGCGGGACACATCTGCTGGTCTGTTTTCAATTAAAGCTTTCCTGTTGCCATCATGGAGAAAAGCATGTTTAGCTTTTGTTAAATGGATTTTAATTAACATCTATTTTTACTTATGTCAAAATGATATCTCAGAGTTGAGACATTTTGAAGATAAAACAATGATACTTTTAAAATATATACATATATAGTAAATAGAGCTCTATATTCATGGTATAAATGCTCTAAGATTTTTACAATAATAAACAAAAGGAATGGCCACATTAAAAGTCTATATTTCAGGTGTTCCCAGGGCAAGTTAGTTACATAAATTCTAAGAAATTAATTGCAAGATTCTTGTAAACTGATCAGACTTCCGGCACTTTAGAAGCAAAGAAACTGATCTCAAACAAACGTCAGCCCCCCCAAAAAATGTAAAAACTGGACTAACTGAAAATATAATATGTTATTATCATATTAGCCATGTTTACCTCTTTTGTTCTTTAAAAATCCACTTTTAAATGCCAGGCGTAGTGGCTCATGCCTGTAATCCCAGCACTCGGGAGGCAGAGGCAGGAGGATTGCTGAGTTCCAAGCTTGCCTAGGCTACATAGTGAGCTCAGAGCCAGCCTGAACTACAAAGTGAGACCCTGTCTCAAAAAAAAAAAAGTCCACTTTTAAATCAAGGTAATTGCATTGAAATATATGCTTATACTGATAAAGCAAATAATATTATTCCTGGAGGAAAATATCCATAGTATTGACATTTCTTCTAAGCAGAAAGACTTCTCCATTCTTTGTATTTAATTTTACACACATGAATAAAATTGAGCGCCATTCTAAGGGTGCCAGGATGCATAAAATGTCACCTTTTCCGGGCCGGAGGGTTAGCTCAGTGGTTCCGGCGCCTGCCTCGCAAGCGCAAGGACCTGAGTTCGATCCCCGGTTACCACATATAATGCTGGGCGTGGTGGCTCACGCCTGTCAGCCCAGCACTCGGGAGGCAGAGACAGGAGGATTGCTGAGTTCGCGGAGGCTTGCCTGGGCACCATAGTGAGCTCAGGGCCAGCCTGAACTACAAAGCGAGACCCTGTCTCCAAAAAAAAGCAAAAAAAAAAAAATGTCACCTTTTCCTATAAGGAGATAAGATAAAGGTAGAAATAACTAAGCAGAAGTACAGGTAACTAAAAGAAGTAGAACAGAACAGAAAAGGAAAGATCCCTTTGGATGGAAGGACCAGAGGGTTTCAAGGAAAAGTGCTGTATTGGAACTGAAAATGAGAAAGACTTTAACAAGCTGAATAGGGAGGAGGATGCTAAGAAACACAATGAGGGTGAAGGTTGAGGGACGTAAGAGGATAGTTGGAATGGAAAGAAAAAAACAAATTACATTCAGAAAACAGTTTGTTAGGAACATAATACTAAAACATAGCTTGGCCCCAAGCCTGGGGGAGCTCCACCGAACACCATTCTAAAGAGACTGGACTGGATTCTGAAAACAGAGGAAGTCATGCAAGAGTTGAGCAGAAAAGTGACATGTTCTATAGGATTTATTTTGGGACTGTCTGTTGAATGAAGAATAAAATGGAGTCCAGAGACACAGCAGAGGCCAACAGAAGTCGTCTAAGCAAGAAGCAATAGGGATGGATGCTGTTTAAAGAACCAGCCATGAATAAAAACATATGAGGAGGAGTAGCGGGCAAGACGTGGCAGCTGGCTGCATGGTACAGATGGGTGGGAGTATCTGGGGACATTCCTTTCTATTAGAGAAGTAGGTAGAGTTGCTAATACAATCTAAATAAAGCTATTTTCCCCTGTTATGTGAGTTCCATGTCTTCCATTTATAATGTTGGGAAATTCAGTGGAAAAGAACAAAGAACTATGGATTTCACGATTCTCTGCACCACTGGTGACAGCAGTTTACTCCCATGGAGTGCTAAGGGACTAAAATAGCAAGGTAAACTGAGGCTTGTAGGGTTAAGCTACAGTACTAAGGAGGTGATGAAACACTAGAGAGAAGGGTCTGAGGAGCGTATGTCCCCCAGCCTCTGGTTCTGAATGTGCGCTCCTGGCTCCTCCCCTCACTTTTGACTGGCAGCATCAGTAAGATCCTCTCCATGGCCAAACTCAGCCAGGCTGCTCTGAGCTCTTTCCGGGTAAGGCCTCCTTCTCGGACTAGGAAGACTAGATCAAACGTTGCTATAACTGCTAAAGGTTCAAGGATATTTCTCTGCCATGACTCCTGAGTGGCCCCTAAGAAAGCTCAAGGCTTCCAAAAGCATTGTGTGGGCATGTCCCCAGTCTCCCAGCCTCTGGGGGAGGGTAGGAACCTAACTTTAATGAGCATCACTTAACAAACGTAGGTGGATTTCACAGAACCAGACCCAATCCCATTTCCTGCTTTTCATGATTTTTCACCTTTGATTCTACCTCAAGGCATCTCTTTCTTTTTTTTTAATTGAATTCTTTATTGGTACATTTTATGCACAGCTCACAATCACATACAACATTGGGGAATTGGTACCACTATATGACACAAGTTAATTCTCATTTTTACTCACATCCCTACCCACCCACAACCCCCTTATATACATGCTCTTTCATTTTCTTTCAGAATCATATTTATTCTTTCCCCTCATTGCATTCCCACACCAAATTCCCTTTGGATATTTCCTATTTTACAAAAACTACAATACATTCTAGAGCTCATTTACAGGTTCTCTACCAATTCATCTACAGGTTCTCATACCAAAGAAAAGATCTGGTATTTGCATATCTGTAATCTATTTATTTCACGTATTACCGTGTCCTCCAGGTGTATGCATTTGCACATAAATGAATGAAACTTGTCATTCTTTATGGCAGAGTAACACTCCATTTTATTTTAAAAATTAAAAAAAAAACACACACAACTTCTTTATCCTGTCTCCAGTTGATGGGCATTTGGGTTGTTTCCAAGATTGGGCTATCACAAATTGAGCTGCTATGAACAAGGGTGTACATATGTCTTTCTCTTTCTTATGCTGTCATTGTCCCTTCAAAATGCCCAGTCACCTCTACAGATAGGAGCTCAATTCAGGCTGAACTTCTTTTCCTGGTGGAATTGTGCATTGCATATTAAAATCTGCCCTTAGCACTTTTCTGTGTCCGGCTTTGTCTGCCTTTGATGACTTCCATGGGAGGCTCTGTCTCAGCCCTGCCTAGTGCCTTGTGCTGTCCCCCACAGCCCCAGAGTTCTACGATAAAGCAACAGTGCCCCGCTGTCATTTAAAGAACACAGCCCTAAATGGTGTGATATCAATATGAAACTTTAAAGAAAGTGCATTGTAAATTTCTGAAAGGGTGGCTACAGTATATAGTGTTTTCTAAATTAATTATAGAACCATTTGTTTCAAAGACTTCTTAAAGGTCCATGTATGAATTTTTTCTCAAGAAGCTACTATGAACTGGTTTTTCCCTTTATTTTTCCTTCCTTCTACACAATACTTCCCCTATATTTATTTCTCTAGAACTCTGAAGGTCTCCTTTCAGAAAAGCATGGTGCTACCACTTTTGAAACTAAGTAAGTTTTCCATCACTTTCATAAACCCAAAGAGCTCTAGCTCTCAAGCCACTTTCCTCTAATTTTTATTCTACTTTAATCTGTTCTCTAGTAACCAAAAGCATACTTAGAAAGACATAGATAACCTGCATTCACGAACACCATATGTTTTTCCCTGTAGCTGAATCCACCTGAAGATCAGCCACCTTTGTCATGAGTGAGTAGGTAAAGAAGGTCGGCATGTTCCTAAATACTAGTGGAGGCAGAAATCTAGAGTAATCTAAATACATGGGCTAAGATATAGACCTTATGGTTTGGAATGCAGAAATCTGAAAATGAAACTTGACAATGCAAAGAAATCAGTATGTGGAAGTCAGATTATATACCTGCTCAGCTGGTGGCAAACATTTTTTTTCCTTTCTGTAAATGGCTAATGTGGATAAAACAAAGACCCCTCTCTCTCCCCCCTCCCTCCCTCTCTCCCTCTCTCCCTCTCTCCCTCTCTCTCTCTCTCTCTCTCTCTCTCTCTGATTTTCTGCTTCCTTGTAGAATACATTTACGTATTTTTTAAGATGTTACAAATATCATCTTGGTTAAGACATGAAGTTTCCAGCTCATGTATCATAAAAACAAACTTTTGACTCAGATCATTACCCACAATGGCCGACATGTTCAGAGCAAAGCTTTGTTTGCAGAAATAAAAACATAATTTCCGCCTAAGTTATGTTCTGAAGTCATCGCTCCAATTTGCCTATTTTTGTTAGAAACTCTGTGTGAAACTTGAGGTTCAGAGCTAGCAAGTAGAATTTCATCATAGTCTAGTTTCCGACCATGCACCCACCACAGAGCCACTGCAAAGGACAGGCTCAGAAACTGGTGTCTGGCTGGAGCCCAACCAAGAGGGGCCACTACAAGAGGGGCCAATACAAGAGGGGCCACCTCCTTCCATAACTAGAACCCATAAACACAAAGCCCTTTGGCTTCCAGAAACTAACTGACAGAAAGCATAGGCATTTGATAAACTGCCACAGCTCAAGAGTATAGACCCTGCTTTTTTTAGCAGGTGAACTGAGCTACAGTTCCCTGGCTCTAGATGGACGGAGTAGGGCCCTTTATTCAAGGTGACACTGCTGACAAACACTGATTGAGCAGGGACATAATGACATGGAAAACAGTGAGCCAAGAAGGCCTGTATCCAAAACGGACTCCAATAACCCAGCCCGTCGTAGTAGAAAGTCAGCTCTTCACTCTTTTCAGAGTCCGTCATGATCACAATTCCTCCTGTGACCTCTCATTCCTTTCTGCTACTTCCTGATTATCTTCTATGTCTGGCGTACACCCACTGCTGGCTTTTGATCACTATGATTCCAGCTAGGAAGCTTCGAAAGATAGCAGAAGTTATCAGAGAGAGGCTGGTCTATTTCCCTGTGGTCACAGTTTGATGGTTCTGCCATTCTCTCAGCCCAGAACCTAGGAGTTAATTCCAGAATTTCCATGTCCTTTCTTCCCAAATATAATTGTCCATCAAATTTTGAAACTGCTTCTATTGCCCCCCATGCTCCCAAGACACACCACATCCTGAAAATACCTCTTGTCACATTCAGCTCTGAGATTCACAACCTGAGGGCTGTGTCTTGTTAATCTTCAGGCGCTTTGTACAGTGACTGATTCAGACTTGAGTTGCAGATATTTTATTGAAAGAATGTGATTCAGCCAACTTTTCTGTTACTTGAATCTCTTCCATTGCTTTATATTCCTGCCAACACCTTCATCATCTTTCAACCAGAAAATAATATAATTATTCAAGGTCAGGTGGTGCATGTTAGGAGAAAATAATGTATAATAAAGGAGTAGAGGAAAAACATGGAAGGAGGTGCTATTTTAGATAAAACAGTCAAAGAAGTCCCTGGGGAGGTGACAGCTGAGAAAAACACAAATGATAAGAAAGAAGAGAGACATGTGGTCATAGAGAGGTGGATCCTCCCAAGAAGAAACACGAATCAAGATAAGAATAAGTGTGTACTATTGGAGACAGCATGAGGCCAAAATGGCTAGACTATTGTAAACTAAGGAAACAGAAACAACATACCACATTGAAGTAACCAGGGTCTACATCATGTCCTTGTGAGTATGCCTTATTCAAAAGCAAAGGGAACGGGTGTGGTGTCTCAGGTTTGTAATCCCAGCAGTCAGGAGGCAGAGGCAGGAGGATTACTGATTTCAGGGCTTGCCTGGGCTACATAGTGAGTTCTGGGCCAGCCTGAACTACAAAACGAGACCACGTCTCAAAAATACAAAAGCAGCATGAAGCTATAGCATGGCTTCACAAGGTATTAAGTCGCATGAGTTACTCATTTCAAAATATTACTCTGAGTGAGGTCTGCAGAGTGGCTTGAAGAAGATAAATGTGGGAAATGACATGTTAGGGAGTTTGTAATAGACATTTAAATGAGAGATGACTCGAGGTTGTTTGGGGGATGAGTGGAGGAAGTAAGAAGTGATTGGGTAAAAATAAATGTCAAAAAAAGACCAAGTGAACTTGTTGGTAGATTGAATGTGGTAAGTGAGGAAACCAAAGGAACTAGGCAGAACTCTTGTCCTTGGGTCTTGGGTCAGTGTTGGGACTGTTTCCTGAAAGGGAGAAGACTAGGAAAGGGGCATGTTCACCAAGTGCATAGAGTAAGAAGCCAACAAAGGAGGGCCAGTTTTTCCAGTCAGGTGAAGAATCGTGTGGGAAATTACATAGTATGCATTTGGAACTCAGAGAAGAGCTTGGGAAAGGACAAGCGCTGTGCACACCTGTGGGCGTCATTAGCATACAGAAGGTGTTGGAATCCGAACAGATGGATGAGTTCAATGACACAGGTATTCTAGAGTCACAATCTCCACTCTGGCCGGGAGCCACTGAGATACTTAGTACTTTAATCAGGAATGTTTTTAAACCTTAGAACGTTTTTATTTCATATCAAGACTATTAGAAAAATTAATTTAGGGAACAGTTGGTGAAAATGGGCACGAGTAAAGGGAGCCGTTGTGGAGGCAACACTAGAACACATCCTGCAAAGAAATGCAAGCAGAGCTGTAGAAAATCCCCAGCCATAGCAGTAATGACCAAGAAAAAAGGAGCAGGAACATGGAGCCAGAGTGAGCCAGGACATTCCCCGGAGCCTCTGCCACCACCAGGCTCCTAGTGCTGGGGAGTCTTGGGAACTTCCATCAGCAGAGTCCTTTCCCTTCACCACAGCCAAACCCAGAAGGCAACAGATGTAAAACTCAGCTCCAGCTTTGACCTTGGACTTCATGACTGAGTCTAAATGTTTCTCTGGGACCAAAAGAACCTTCAGCACTAGGCCCCTTTAGTGACCTCTATGACTATATCTATTGTTCCTTTGGCACCAAACTGGGCCTAACCGGGTAAGACCCATCATACTATGGGACTTGGGAATTCACGGAAGAATCAGACCATTTTGATGTCCCGCTGGCGCTAACAAGGGCAGCATGAAAACCCAAACAACAGCGTATGTTCATGACACCTACTCATGTTGGAAGCCAGAGCTGCAATTCATTCATTTCTATCTCAGGAGAAATAAAGTTTAACAGGGAGAAATTGTGTTCTCAATCTTTAATAAGCTTCAGAATGACCTAAAGGGCTGGTTAAAATAGGAATGAGCCCCAACCCTAGAGTTTCTGATTCGCTTGGTCTGAAGTGTGACCCAAGAATTTACATCTCTGACAAGTTCACAGGTGACACTGGTTTCTCTGATTCTTGTCCATGCATTGAGAACAACTTCTGTAGAGTATTCTGTTGTATAACTACAATTTAATTATCCATTTTTACTGTTGTTGGAAGTCTGGGTTATTTCCATCTGTCAATATCCTTACACATGCCATTTGGTTTGCATATGTGACACACTTCCATTGAATCCTTCTGGGTTGTTTAATATGTATACATTCAGCTTTGATACACTGACAAATTTTCTCCAGTACTTTCACCAATTTTCACCCCCCTGGACAACAAATATTTGAATTTTGTAACTTTAGATCTCTATCAACATTTAGACTCGTGAGGGTTCTAAATTTCCACCAATCTGGTGACTGTGTGTGGTTGCCATTGTGTCTGTAATTTTCATTTCCCTGATGACTAATTAGGTGGAGGCCTTTTAACATGTTTATTGGACATTAGGATTTCTTTCATATCTCTAATAGATTTGAATGGGTTCTTTATACATGTCAGATAGTAGGTCTTTGTCAGTTATATGTGTTGTAAACATTTTCTTCCTTGTGTGGCTTGTCTTTTCACTCTTTATAGTGCTTTTTATGAATAGCATTTCTTGACTTTAAGGGAAATGATTTCAGTGTTTCTCAAATTCTCTGTGGTAAAGGGCCTTCCCTCCACAGAGAAATCAAATGAAGACTGATGCTTTTTAAAATGCAGGGTAATGGCTTAATATAATCTTGAAATTTTTAAAAGCATTCAAAAACCTTTACAGTTTTATTATCGACCAAGACATTTAAGAGATCCATCCCTAAGCCTTATCCATACTTCCGAGGACAGTGTAACCCAGGATGAAATGGAGCTCAGGGATCAGGATAGAGATTTTAACATTGATCCTTATAAATTGACTCTTAAACAAAAGAACACTGAACTACAGTTTTGTACTGTTTATAAAGGGATAAACAGTCATCCTCGGCTCTGCTCTTGGACCTCTTCCCATTGCAGTGTTTCGTCCTATTTCTCCTTTGTTCCTAGGTCTCCAGACTCCCTGTAGCACAGGGTTGGTGAAAGCTATGTGGGAAGCACATCTGTACCTATAACCCTAATAAAAAGAGATGTTAGGACTTTAAAGGCAAGTAAAAGTCCCCAGAGTTTAATTTTTAAAATTTTAAAAATCTGACTCAAAATGTCACATAGACTGGGTGAGAAGCACACTCAAAGTACACCTTGATTTTTAGCAGAATGTTTAAAAATCTTTGGTAGCGGGTAATTACTGATAAAATGGTACAGTAAGAGCAGGAAGATTGCATCGTCAGATCATTAAAAAAGGGAATATTTGAACAATATCATTGTATAAAAAGAAATTAACATATGATTAACAAAATGATGGTACACTATTTTTTTTCTCCATTAAAAAGACTTTCGGAAATGCTTTTGTGGTGGTAGCTATACTTGCTAACCTTCTCCAAACTGTGTGCTTTCTGCAGACAGTATCTTATTCATCTTTGCAGCAGGAGTTTTCTTGATAATCTTTTACAGGTTAAGAGAAATTCCTTCCATACTTGGTTTGTTAAGTTTGCCATGAGTGAATGCTTAATTTTTTACAATGTTTTCCCATATCTGTTCAAATGATCATATGGTTTCTGCTTTAATAGGTAATTGTAATGAAATGCAGAAATAAACTTTCTAATGTTAAACTCGTTTTCCTGGGATAAATCCAATTTTGTCATGATATATTATAGTTTTTACTCATGGCTAGATTCAACCTGCTAGTTTTTCTGTACACTGTTCATAAGCCAAACTGACTTGACTGAAGTTTTCTTTTCTCCTACTGTTCTCTTCTGGTTTTGACATCAGCCTTAAACTTACTTCATTAAATGAGGGGGAGACTTCTTTGTTTTATGGATTATTTTGTGTGAGAGAAGGACTACTTCATTATTTGTGGAATCCACCTGTTAAAGTCTCTAAACCTTAAAATTTATCTGAGGAAGCTTAAAATTATTATCTTTATAGTATTTTAAGCTATTCCTATTTTTAATGGTTATGTGACAGTTTATGTTTTCCAGTTTTCTTGGGTCAATTGTGATCAACTTTATTTTTCCACAAATTTTCCCTAGTTTTTAAAAATGGGACAGAGTTATTTATAGTAGTTTCTCATTACAGAGATTTTAATCTCTATAGTATACATAGCTCTGTTACTTTTTTTCTTTCATTATTTGCCTGAGACTTCTTGTTTACTTGACCAAGTATTTAAATGATTTTTTTCCTAACTTCAGTATTTGCTTTTAGAGGTTAATTTTGTTTTCATTTTTCTAATTCGCTGAGGACTACTTAAGTCATTTTTTTTTTTTTTGAGACAGGGTCTCACTTTGTAGTTCAGGCTGGCCCTCAGCTCACTATGTAGCCCAGGCAAGCCTGGAACTCAGCAATCCTCCTGCTTCTGCCTCCCAAATGCTGGGATTATAGGCGTGAGCCACCACACCCGGCACTGTGGTGTGTGGTATTGATGGCTGGTGGGTGTGAGTCACCAAGCCCAGCAGTGTATGTGGTTACCAGGATCGAACTCAGGGCCCTAAGTCATTAATTTTTACCCTTCCTTCTTTTAATGAGTACTTTAAATTTTCCTCTACCAAGTTTAGCTACAACCTTACAGGAGAAATTTTGTACGCACTTTTTATTTCATTCAATTCCAGATATATTGAGTTTCGTTCTGTTTTCCTCTTTGACTTGATTTCTTCAGGAGCATTCCTAATTTCCAAGCAGATGTGACTTTCTAGTTATATATATATACACACACACACATATACATATATATACACATACTTACATATATATATGTATACACGCACACATATATACTGATTTTGAACTTAATTTTTGTATCAGTCAGAGAATATTATCTTACAGTGTCTATCTTTAAAAATGTACATAAGACATGATTTTATGGCTACTACTACACTGCCCAGCTCAATAACCACTAGCCATAGGGCTATTTAAATAAAAATTAAATAAGCTAAAAGTTGTATATCCCCCTTGCACTCAACATATTTCAATTTCCCACATTAGACTTGAGGGACAGACCACCTCACTTCACAGTTAGCAGTGTGTGGCATTTACATGTTGTGTGCTTGAGGTGAACCTGGAATTCTGCTCCAGCTGGATGCAGTATTCAGTATGCATAGATCAAATCAAGCTTGCAACTCACACTGTTCAACTCCTCTGTATCCTTACTGAGTGATAAACTCACTCTATCATCAAGATAACTCTACTAAAATCTCCCACTGAAAGGGTGCATTTGTTTATTTTGCTGTGTAGCTCTGTCAATTTTTTGCTTACGTAATTTGCCACCACATCATTATGAACATGCAAGATTAGAACTGTGTGTGAATAGATAAGAATTTTGAGCATGCAAGACTAGAATTGGGTGACTTATGGGTGACTTCTCTTTCTCTCTAGTAATGTTTTATTTTTTCTGGAAACATACTTTGTCTGATAGCTATATGTATACATGGTTAATATCACCAGGAATATCTTTTGTTATTCAACTTTGTATTTCACATTAAAGTATGTCTCTTGTAAGCAAAGTATGTCTTATTTATTTTTTTAATCCTATGTGAAAGTGTGCATCTTTTAAATGTATAGTCTATTCTGTTCATTTAATTGGGATTAATGATAGATTAAGATTTATTATATTTTGTCCTTTCTACTTTTCTCTATTAGTACATGTTTGCAGTACACAATGTTTATATTCCTTGAGTTGGTGTATGTACAGAATACATCTTAATTCCTTTTGTCATACCCCTTTATGTGAAAATACTACGGCCTTTTATCCACTCATCTATTGATGGATATATAGGCTGCTTCCAAGATTTAGCTATTATGAATTGTGCTACTATAAGTACAAGTATACATGGATTATAATGTGATGTTTTTAATTCTTTCAAGAAGATAATTAAGAACAATAGCTGAGTCAAATAAAATTTCCAGTTTTCTGAGGAATTCCTTACTGATGTCCATAGTCGTTGTACCAGTTAACATTCCCACCAATACTAGAGAAGGGTTCCTCTCCCCACTCCCACAGCCTCACCAATATTTATTACTATACTATCATTTTTTGATGTGGACCATTCTTTGTTTTTACATTTTCATTGGCTTAATTATTGTCAACATCATCATCATCATCTCATTCCTTCCTTGCATTCTGTGAATTAGTTCAGTTTACTTTTATAATTTCATTTTCTTTTACTAATCAGAAAATTCTTCATTCTATTTTGATTCTTCCAGTAGTTATGCTCTTAGTTATAACATACTTATCTACTTTGTAAAATCAAATGTTACTCAACTGTATCCCCTGGGACAGATCCAGCATTTTAGTATATTTTAAATCTGATTCATCCCCCCTCTACTAATGCTATTCGTGTCCAACAGGTGAGTCTTGTCTTTACATTTTCTATATTACTTCAGCTAAATGATTAATGTTTAATTTTCTCTAACCATTGGCGATTCCTGCATTCTCTGGCTTGACTTCTAAGAGTACTCCTCTTCTGTTTTACATTCAAGTCTTAATCCGAAAACTAACAACTTTCATGTGTATGTTCTCAAAGTTTTTATCTCTTTATCCCACTGACCAGCAAATTTTATATTTTGTTAGGGACGTTTTCAAGATTTTAAAAATATCTACAAGCTGATGCTTCCAAAATTAACATTTTTAGTCCTGAAATTCTCCCCAAGCTTCCTATTCTTCTATCCCTTATCCAATTGAATACGTCCTCTTCTGAAAACTCAGTCCATCTGAAGAGACACCACTTTATGTGTTAGTCCAGAGTGTGCTACTATAAAAGAATACCACAGAAGAGCTAATTTATAAAGAATAGAAGGTTATTTCTCACAGTCCACAGGTGGGGAAGTTCCATGAGGCAAGATACTACCAGGCTCAGGTCCCAAAATGGCAATTTGTCACGACATCCTCTGGATGGCAAGAGAGGGAGAATCCACTCCCACAATTCCTTTTTTTTTTTTTTTTTAAGACAGGGTCCATGTTGTAGTTCAGGCTGACCCTGAACTCACTTTGTAGCCCAGGCAAACCTCAAACTCAGCAATCCTCCTGTCTCTGCCTCCTGAATGCTGGGATTACATGCTTGAGCCACCATGCCCAGCGCTGGGGTACATGATACTGATTGCTGGTGAGTGTGAATCACCATGCTCAGTATTGTATGTGGTTACCAAGATCGAATGTGGGACTTTGTGCTTACTAGGCAGGCACTAAAACATTGAGCTAAATCTCTGGCCCCACAATTCTTTTTGTAGTAGTGGAATCTATTTCTGAAGATGAAGTCTCCGTGGCCTACATGTTTTCCAAAAAGGGTACCTCCTCAAAACTGTTGGGGACTAAGTCAGCACACAGATTTGGGGCACACACTCACATCACAGCACCTCCATAGTCCCTAAGGCTGCTCCTCCCTGCACCCTTTACTCCAGATTGCAGGCTATCCATCTAAAGACTTGTGCCAGAAATCCAGAGTCATCCTTCACTGACCCCTCTGTCCTTCCTCAGAGAGTTGAAGCACACATTTCCTTGCTTTTACTTGCTAAAGTGACTTTTCTCTTCTGGGTTCATCCCAACTGTCTACCACTGTCCCAGCTCTTGCTCTCCTCATTACTGTAATCGTCTCTTCCCTGGCCTCTTGACTTGTCTTCTTAAAATCCAACCTCCAGGGCCCAGAGATTTAGCTCCGTGTTTCCACCACCTGCCTAGCAAGCGCAAGGTCCTAAACTCAATCTCCAGTAACCACATACAACACTACCTGGGGTGTGGTGACTTTTAACCACCAACAATCAGTATCACACACCACAGTGCCGGGCGTGGTGGCTCACACCTATAATCCCAGCATTTGGAAAGCAGAGATAGGAGCATTACTGAGATTGAGGCTTGCCTGAACTGCATAGTGAGCTCAGGGTCAGCCTGAACTACAAAGTGAGGCCCTGTCTCAAAAAAGAAAACAAAACAAAAAAAACAACCTCTGAGCTGGGCATGGGGCCTCATGCCTGTCATCCCAGCACTCAGGAGGCAGAGACAGGAGGATTGCTGAGATCGAGGCTTGCCTGGGCTACATAGTGAGCTGAGGGCCAGCCTGAACTACAAAGCGAGACCCTGTCTCAAAAAAAAAAAAAAAAAAAAAACCCAACCTCTGAAGTGTTTATAGTGATATATTTAGAATCAACCCTGACAATATGACACTTCTACATTAAAATGTCCAGTGAGTACCCTTCACGTGACCTTCACACAGGATGCTCCTTACCTGGCCTCCAAATCCCTGTCCTGGATCATTGCTGCCCCTCCCCCTGTGCTTTGCCTTTCCCCTGTGGAAAACGCTAGAGGGCAGGTGAGATTGGTCAAAGAAAATTTGCAAATAGTATCTCATTCTCAAAATAATGAAAAAAAGAGGTAGAAAAGTTTATTATTAATATTCACATTTTACTAGGTAGGCAGTTGAATTCAAAAAGGTAGGCACTTGCTGAAAGCCACACAGCCACAGTAATGAAGACAAAGAAGACAAAGGCCCGTATCTTTGCACATGTTGGCTCGTGCTTGCTCTAACTGCCAAAAGCAGGCACAGCAGAGAGGGTGTCTCTCCAATCCGGACCCGGCGGTGGGGGGCAGGGGGCAAGTGAACAAAAACAAAACCGAGAACAGCGCACTGAAGGCCTGTTTTGTCCTGTTTCTTGAAATGCTATAATTATTCTTTTAATGTCCTGTTCCACATGTTCATTCTCCTCTGCCTGCTGTCCAAACCCCCAGATGTCCTAAAAGACAGATGCTACAGAGGCCCCTTGGATCTGAAAACTCTGGTCCCTGAACTCTCAATTACCAAAAATAATTATGTGGTACTTACTAGATCTTCAGTGGTGAAGTCAGTGTGTGTCAAATGATAAGAATAATCACAACAAATGTGCTACTTCCTGTTCTTCCCAGAAGAACTTCTACTGGAAAATATACTTCCCTGCTTTCTTCTCCTTATTTCAAGATAAAAATAACATGTTAATGAATGGTCTGGCCTTAAAGGAAAAAGTATGTTTGAAATGATCTGGCCACGTGCCCCTTCCACACCCCCAGGGCCTCCTAAGTACTTCTACCATCTTGGACTCCTGCTCTCCAAGGCTTCCTGTCTTCCTTCCCTTTCTTTCCCACCAAACATGGAGTCTTTAAGTCTCATTCCACAACGATACACTGGCACCAGAGGAACAAGTCTGTGCTTCCCAAGTCCTGTCCGTCCCTCGCCACCCACAGCGTGGCCATAGCTCTGCGGCTTTCCTAGGCACCTCCCATTTCATGTGAAGTGAAGAAGCCACTTCGCTGGTGCCCTAGGGCCTCCCAGAACCTCTGGCCTACACCTCAGCAGCAACTCAAACTTCCTCTTCCTGCCCTGTAAGATAGACTCAGACCCAGGGGCCACGAATTCCTACCCCTTCCCAAGACCCCAGTGTTCGTCTGTCTTCTCCAGTTTCCAATTTCATAGTTTTCATGTTTTAATCATTGCCAGAAGCTGGACTTCCAGGTTCAAATCCTGAAGGCCTCCAGGTAGCCCTAAGGAAGCACTGAGGGAAGTTTAACTGTGGGCTATTCAGATATCTCAGTTGTGGTTTGAATATCAAGTGCTCCTTCTCCAGAGGCCTGAGTATTGAGGGTCTGATCCCTGAGGCTGCAAAGCCCAGATGTGGGGCCTGGAGAGGGCTGGATCATGAGGGCACTGACCTCAGCCATGAATTTGTCCACTGGTGAGTTCATAGCTGAGTGGGTTGTGAGGAGCTGGGGCCCCTGCTGCAGGTAGCGAGTCACAAGAGCATGTTTCAAAGGTTATAACTTGTCTCCAGATCTCTCCTCCACCTCTCTCTCTCTCTCTCTCTCTCTCTCTCTCTCTCTCTCTCTCTCTCTCTCTCTCTCTCTCTCTCTCTCCTCTCTCTGCTTCCTGGCTGCCATCAAGCCAGCAGCTTTGCTCCACCACATCTTTTCACCATGATGCTTCTGCCTCTCAACTGGCCTGACAGAAAGGCAACTAGCTGACGTGCACCGAAACCTTTAAGACCATGAGCCAAAAGAAAGCTGTCCTCCTTTAAGCTGACTTACTCACATATTTTGTCATGATGACAAGTAACACAGCTTCTCCTCCAAGCTAAGACTCCCCCCAACCCAGGAGGCCTCTCCACAAAGAACAGCATGGCTCAAGGTGGATTCCAGGTCCAAGAAGATACAGTTACCAGGTAGAGATGCCATGAATCTGGTTCTCCCTGAGAAAGGAACAGGCCTAGGACCCATGTCCAACCCACCAGACTTCTCTGTGACTAGATTCAGCCATTAGGTCACCACCTTCCGGCTTCTCTCCTTCAGTGACAATCAACAGCTATGAGTGGAATAGGAAACAAATGGCAATCGCCGTCCTGCATTCTCTGCAAGGCACATGGTCCATTCCCCCACCAGAAGGGTGCTGCAGTTGTGTAAAAATGTCACTGGAACCTGAAAAATGAGATAATCATGTATAACAGGCTCAGTCAAGATCACAGTGGGGTCTTCCAGAATCTACATTCCAGGCCTAACTCGTCTCTTCTCTCTTCTTTCTCTTTCATGAGCCCAGTGTAGCCTAAAGATGGAGAATTTTAACCATGGGGGCCCCTGCCGAGGAGAGAAAGTAAAAAGAAAGGGCTGGTCACGCAGAAGGAGTAAGAGACTGATCTCCCCTGCCGTTGCTCACCAGCATCCCACCTTCATCCTTAACTCTGCTCAGTCTCCCTGAGAACCTCACCTCTCCCTCCGCCCACCACAGAGTCCGCTCTTTCTCCTTCCTTCTACATCTTTACTCCTGGTTTATGCTCTTGATCGTGATGGTTCCCCACACCTAGGCCCAGGGCATCACTCCCCTACCTCTTTCAGAGCTACATTTAGTCCATTTTTTCCCAGTAACAAAATGCCTGGCAATGGATAACTTGTAAAGAAAAGAGGGTTATTTAGCTCAGAATCTAGAGACTCAAGGTCATCACACCAGCATGGGCTTGGCGCCCGTGACACCCTCAGGACGGGTAGTAAATGCAGGTCTAGGAGGGAGAGACCACTTCGCAGAACAGGAAGCCAGAGACGTGGGTCCAAGCATGTGTTTCTTGTAACAGCCCTCTCCTGAGAACCACCAAGGAGCCTCCCCAGGACGCCACAGTTCCTTCAGGGGACCTCCCGTCTTAGCAACTCAAGTACTGGGAACTGAGCCCTCAGGCCACGAATCTTTGAGGAAAAAAGACACAGCCAAAGCACAGTAGGCACTTTGTTTATGAGTCTTTCTTTTTCCAGCACTGAAGATTGAACCTCAGGCCTCCTGCATGCAGAGCAAGTGCCCTACCACGAAACTACACCTCCAGCCCTCCTCACCCATTTTTTTTTTTTTAATTTTTGAGACAGGGTCTCGCTTTGTAGTTCAGGCGGCCCTGAGCTCACTATGGTGCCCAGGCAAGCCACCGCGAACTCAGCAATCCTCCTGTCTCTGCCTCCCGAGTGCTGGGATGACAGGCGTGAGCGACCACGTCCGGCATTTCCTCACCCATTTTTATCTTTCATCTGAAATCTCTCTCTCCCTCTCCTGGAACTTTCCTGTCGATGAATAAACACACTTATTTCTTTCTTTTTTTTTAAATACCACCTTAATTTTGTGTACCAGACAAGATAATTGTGCCCCAATCGCATACACATCCTAATCCCTTCCATCTGTGAATTTGTTGACTATGTTACCACCCATAGAAAAGGGACTTCACAGTTGTGATTAGAGCCCTGGAGGTGGCGAGATTCTCCTCCAGTGCCTTCTGAAAGGACATGGCCTGGCTAACCTTAATTTTAGCCCCATAAACTGCATCTCGAAGCTTCCAGCCGCAGGGATTACAAAGTAGAAAATGTGCTAAACCACCAAGTATGTTGCAGCCGCGACAGGAACTTAATATGCACTGAATCCCTCTTAAGCTAATCTTCAAAGATATTTCTCATGCAAAGCTTCTTTGCCACCAAATTCTTTTCCTGTTAATTTTTTTCTTTTTTTCCTTTTCTTTTCCTTTTTGCACTACTGGGGATTAATCCCTGGAACTTCACACTGAACTACACACCCAGCCCTTTCTTTTATTTTCAGACAGAGTTTTGCTAAGGTACTAAATAGCCCAGACTAAGCTTGAACTTGTGATCTTCCTGCCTCACCCTCCTAGAATGCTGAGATTTCATGCCTTCATCACCATGCCCAGCTTCCAGTTAACTTCTTAAGTGAATTAATTAGTTAAATCAGTTAATATCACTCAACTGCACTCAGCATAGTTTTCTACCATCTCTCTGAACAGGACCCTCACCCCACAGCAATAGGCCCCAGAGCAGTATCCTGGGGCCATATAGTGAACCCTACACTCTTGCTAACATGCTCTCTTCTGAGCCCCACGTTCATCCTTCCTGGGCATCACCTTTACCCATATTAAGAATGACTTCTTCAAATCGGTGGCTGGAGGTACAAACAAAAAGTTAAAAACTAGAAAACAGGGCCAGAGATTTAGCTCAGTGGCTCTGGCACCTGCCTCACAAGCACAAGGTCCTGAGTTCGATCCCTGGTAACCACATACAATGCTGGGCATGGTGAGTCATGCCCACCAGCAATCAGTACCACATACCACAGTGCCGGGCGTGGTGGCTCACGCCTGTAATCCCAGCACTCGGGAGGCAGAGACAGGAGGATTGCTGAGTTCGAGGTTTGCCTGGGCTACACACTGAGCTCAGGGCCAGCCTGAACTACAAAGTAAAACTGTGTCTCCAAAAAAAAAAAAAAAAGTAAATGACTTTTAAACTTATTACAGTAAAAGACAGAGAGTCATTAATGCATCTGAAAATATGCCCCCTCCTTTCAGACACGCTTATCCCACTCTTGCTTGGCAGCATCTCCGGAAATCCACTTTCCTGAGTTTCCTTATGAAGTGTGATTACAGTACAGCCAACCGCAGCCCAAAGGAAAAACTGGCTCTAAAAGACATGGCAGTGCACCCTCACTGCATCTGGCACCATGTGACTTGGGGCTTTTCTCCAAAGTCAAAATGAACATGAAAGGTAAACGTTTGGAATCAATCCAGGATATCAAAACTGGCTACACGCCACAACTGGTATGTAGCCACCAGGCCACAACTGAAGACACAGAAGAGAACCACCAAAGCTTCAGAAAGTAGCAAGAAAGGTGTAATAAGGGTGTTTGAAGTCAGAGGGATGACTTGGAGGGGGATTCATGGAAATGCGTCTCTCACAGTAATAGTCTCTTTTTATATTTAAACACTCACGGCATGTTTTAGTTACACTTATAAACCCAGGGACCTCACAATCAGTGCACAGGTATCTGATGCACACTGACCACACAGTGGTGCTGCACACGGGGCTTCCAGGCCAGCCCTGAGGGGCTAGCTGTGGCCAGTTCCTCTTTCCTCTGGCTGCTGGCAGCAAGTGGGGAAAAGGCCTCCAGAGTCCCCCACTCTGTCCTGATCTGCCAGACAGTGCACAGTTTTTTTGTAGCAGCCCTGGGATGAAGTAGGTTCGGTCAACTGTACTGGGCCCTGGGCCTCTACGGCTACTGCTCGTGCTTTCTAGTGCCAGTTTGTGTGAGACCCCATAGCTTGACCGATTTCCCTGGGAGCTATTCCTCATCGGCTGCTGGGCTCAGTAGCACCTCAGAATGTTTACTGGTCTTTCTTTGGTAACTGACCTTTCTTTATTTTAATGTGGCCCCACCTAGAGCACAGAGGGATCAGTGCACAGAGGAAACCCTTCCAGACTGAAACCTGGGAAGTCTGGGAAGCGCTGCTTAGGAAGCAGCTGCAGGCCTGTTTCAGGGAGGGTGAGGGAATCTTCTGGAAGGCTTGCTGTGAATGATGGATGTGCGAATAAGGGGCTTTCCCTCCCGGTCTTAGACATCCCAGAGCGCCTCTCCACTCTAAAAAATGTGACAGTATGGCCTGAAGTGGAAGGCATGGGGCAGGACACCGCACTGCCTGGCTGCACCCATGCTGGAGTAGAGAATGCCAGTGGACAGCCAGAAAGGAGCTAAGGCAAACTGTGCCCTCCACTGGGGTTCAAGGAAAAGCAAGGGGGAGAGACGGGCAGCTTCTGGCTGAGACACCCCATCCAGCCCACGGAGAAAGAGGAGTCTCGCCGGGCTCACCCTTTCTGCCCTGCTGTTTCTTGGAAGGGATGCCACCAGCCACCAGCAAGTGGCAGTGCCTCCTTCAGCTGGGTCCTCTGCATGTGGCAGAAACTTCAAAATCTGGCCTGCAGGTGACCGCTTCCTGGGGCCAGCTTTCCCCTGTTTTCCACCCTTCTCCTTTTCAGTCAAAATGCAGCAGGAGTGGGGAGGCTGTGGGAAAAGCGGATCCGCGTAGATGTAAAGTGACCATCTCACCCCAATCCGGCAGGAGCTCAGGGACTCCAGAGAGAGGGAGGAAACGGGATCCGCCGCTGCTTCGCTGCAGCCTGCAAACCTCGGCGCGGCACCCTTCGCCTACGCTCCACCTTCCCCAAATCACAAGTGAACAGGACGAAGCATTTTTGTCCCTGTGTGGAGCAGTGTGGGACATTCAGAGCCCTTGGTGATTAAATTGAATTGGAACCAGATTTATAAAGCAGACCGTGAGCAGTTGAGGATGAAGCGTAGTCTCCGCCCTGTCCTTATCACGCCGAAGCTGGCTGCTCAGGTCGCCGTGGTGGTGTCATCTAATTATGACACACTCTAATGATAATGACCCTAAGAATGAACAAAACTGGACTATATCTTCATGGATAAGTGGAAGTTTTTTCTCCACTAACCAAAAGAACTTGTCCCTCTTTTGAAGGGACAGTTTGGTGTTGCTGGGGTTATATTTCAACCCTGGAACGATGCCTTTTTAAGGATCTTGTAAGAATGAATTAAGAAAGCTGCTTCTCGCCCTTTATCAACTGTGCACCGAACCCCCTATTGAGCTGCAAAAATAAAACTGTATCTCTCTAAACATTTCAAGCATGATCAAAAACACTGTGAAGGTTTAAATTTCAAATATTCATGACAGTGAAAGACACGTTTCCATTAATTTCTCTCAGAAACTCTCCCTTACTTCAAACGCACTTATCCCAACCTTCTCGCCTCCTTCTGAAGCAGGTCTGGAAGGTCTCTTTCCCGTGTTTGCCGGGTGTCCCCGCCAAGCCCGTGCAACAGAAAGGCAGGCTTGCTAAACCGCTGCGGTCTGTCCTCGCCACCTTCTTCCCTGGACCTGGCACCGTGTGACTTCCATGTCCCTCCCAATGAGCCAGCCCAGCACATGGAAGAACCCACACAGTGTGACGAAAGACACTCACCAAAGAACTCTGCAGAGCTGCTTCAGAAAGTGGCGGGAGTGATGGGGTAAGTGGGTTCCGAGCGAGGGGAAGATTTCGAGGGAGATTCGCGGCAAAGGGACTTTTACGGGAAGCCTCCTTCTTCCCTAAACATCCGCCATACGCTTCCGCTTCCCGTACCTCGGAGCTTCCCGTCCAGCATCAGCGAGTGATCGCCCCCTTCCGGGCGAGCGGGTGCTTTGCCGGAAAAGCCAAAGCGGCTTCCTGTCTCCTACAGCGGAGCCGGCTTAGCGAGGGAAGCGCACGGCGGCTGGGTGAGGACGGAGAGACGCAGAGGCCAGAGCGGGCGGGTCGGGAGAGGCAGGAGCAGCGCAGAGTGAGGAAAGTGGAGGCCGCAGCGGGGCGGAAGGAAGGAGACACGAGTGAGATGAGTGAGGGGGGCCTGGGGGCTCCCGGCCGGCGAGAGCAACGCGGCAATGAAGGAACAGACAACAGGCCCTGCCTCTGTCCCCGGTGCAGGGACGGGGCGTGTTCATCCTCATTCATGCCAGCAGGCACCCCGGCACCCCGGAGCGCACCAGCCAGGGGCTCTGCCAGGCCGAGCCTGGCCCCTGGCTTGGCGGGCGGGACTCCCCCTGGCCTGTGGGCAGGAAACAAGAGCCCGAAGGAGCTCGAGTATTGTTCCTAGAGCAGGAACGTGAAGTGAGGTCCGAAAGCCCTTTCTCTCAGCAAGATTAAGACCCGACGCATCCTCTAAATGGTGCTTCCCAGTCTGCTTTTATCTGCTTTATGCACTTTACCTAGTGACACAGGTCACGTATCAACCCTCCGATGGGACAAATGAATGAGCTGGAGCTCGAGGGTCAGAGCTGGGAGAAAGCTCCGGAACGTGGCCACAGCCGGGTCTCCCAATCTCAGCCCAGCTAAGAGGTGGCGTCTACGCCCCTGTGAACGGGCGTGCAGAGGCCGTGAAGGAGCGGAGACCTTCCCCACACGGAGGAACACACACATCGGGCCTGGGTGTTGTATTAGCTCCAGGAACTGTAGGCGCTGAAAACAGATCCAAATCTCTCCCCAGTAATAGGATTACATCTCATTCGAAGTCTCAAAGCATACTTTTCCATCACCAGATGGCTTCCTTCCACGTGGTGACTCGGTGTCTAGGCACCTTGCATCTCGTGGCTCTGCCATCTTTGCCATGGGGCGTCCATGGAGGCCACGCAGGGCGAAGAGAGAATTGTGAGTGTGAGGTGCTGTGGTCCAGCCCGGGGCTGTTATCTTCCCCCTCTCCCACTGGCTGGAGAAACAGTAGCAAGGCTGGAGGGCGCTGTGGTATCCAGGGGGAGAGGAGGTGAGCCGGGGCCATCGCAGCACTACCAAGGTATGACCTTTGGGCACCCAGCTGGCTCCTCCTTCCCAGGGACAAAAAAATGCACTCAGGTCTCTAGCCACTGTGCCTGGGTCACATTCCCAGGTCTCCTGAAGAGCATCTTTGGATTTGGTTCCCTGTGTATCAGCAACGAGTGAGCCTAAGGACCGGCTCTCTACCCTCCAAACACCCAACGAAGCCAGGCTGGAGCAGGGACAGGAGACCTTACTAGAAAGTTGTTGCAGAATCAGAAGAATGGAAGACCCACCAATCCCTGGTTCAAATACAAATGAAATCCTTGTGCCCCTGCCCCTAGTCCCAAGAAGTTCCTCTGCTAGGACCCAGAGCCCGTTCTCTGGGGGACACTCCTTGTCCACACTGCTCACAGCCCTGGTGCCCCCTTTTATAAGGGTTTTGTGTGTCCCTTACCCTTGTAGTTACAGCTGAAGTGGCCGCTGTGGAACATGAGTCCCAGGGGCCTCTGCTACATGTACAGCCCAACTTCCTCCTGTTCAAGATTTGGGGGACACGAATTGTTTTTCAAGTCAAAAAACTTCTAAAATACAGTATGTGACTTTCCAGGCAATCAAGTTCCTTCACAAATTTAGCAGCTTTCTGATACATGTTCTTCCAGTCAGTGCCGTGTGCTACAAGTCATACTCCAAATTCTTTCTTAGGCATAATTCTCAACTCTGACATTCTTCCTGTTTCCTCTCCTCCATTCCTACCCTCTATCCCATGCTGACCTTGATGATACTACAGGTACCAAGGCCACATCATTATTCTGATCTTTACCACAACATTAAGTTATTGTGTTTAACTGGAAAGTCCTACTGGGCCTTCTTTCTTATATGTGTAGTCCGAAGCCTCAGTTTTCCTCCATCTCTTTCATTTATGCTCAAAAAATACGCCAATTATTTCCTGAATCTCATATGACATTATGAAAAGCAAAAAGTGAAAGCCAACACATTTGCTCCAGGCTCTGTTTCACTGAGGTATGGCTGGCCTTTAATATTAGCTAAGCCAACAGATACACTGAAAGTTTTACTACCGTGTAGCATGGGGTCTCCATCTTACCATCACCTGAGAGTAATGTTCTCATCACTCCACAGATAAGGAATCCACTGCTGTACACAGTGTCCCAGGCTTGGTTAGAGCAGCCCCTACTTTGAGGCACCAGGCACCAGTTTCTGAATTAGGAGAGGAAACCCTCACAGTGACACACATCTAAACCACAAAAGCCCAGTGGTATAAACTAACATGACACAGACTGTATGTCATTCAAGGTATGAAATCTGCTTGGAACAATGTATGATGGAAGATTCCATATCAGAGCTTTGGACTACTCATCGCTTTCTTTTTTGCAAGAAGAGGAAGAAAATCCTGGGTCTTCTTTCAGGGACAAAGATAGAAGCAACTATTTTTTACTTAATCTGAAATCTAAGTCCAAAATGTTCCAGAAACCAAAATTTTTTGAGCACAAACATGATTCAACGAGTGGAAAATTCCACACCTGATGTGACGTGTTGTGCTACTGTCTAAACATGCCACACACACTTAAAAAAACAATGTGAGAAACACAAGTTTAAACACACACACACACACACAAAGGAGTTTCATGTTTAGACCTGGGTCCTATTGGAAAGACACCTTATTAGGTAGATGCGAAAATCCCAGATTCTGGAAAAAAAAAATGAAACTCTTCCAGTCCTGAGTATTTGGGATAAGGGATAGTTTATTTCTAGCTCAGATGAAAAAAATATGAATTGTAGCTTGGCAAGCAGCCAGTGACAATTCAAAAACCTCAGAATCCTCCCAACTTGTAGCTCAACTGTCTTCAAAATTAGAGAAATAAAGGAGAGCCTGGAAGGCAGCAAATGCCTTCCACTCACATTTTATCAGCTGGAACTCAGCCCCATGGTCACATTCATAGCGGACGACAGGGAAATAAAGTCTTAATTGGATTCCCAAGAAGATAAAATCTGTGGTAGACAGCTCTCTCTGCCATATACATTCTCCTCTAGCTTCTACATGTACAAGTCACCAAATAATTAAGAAATAATTAAAGCAATTTTGCCTTGAACATTCATTGGGCATAGATTATACATAAAGGAGTGAGTCGGATCATTCAAGTTATGAAATCTGCTTGGGACAACATAACCTAAGAATCTGTGTCAGAGTTTTGGATTCTTTGTGAGAGGAAGCAGAAAACACTGGGTGTTCTTTCAGGAATGAAGTTGGAAGCCACTGTTTTTGATCGAAAACAACTTTCTTGGGAGCTGTCATGACTTCCTCCTGGTCTTCAGGGATGTGATGGCATCTTCTTCTTCCTCTTCTCCTCTGCCAACAAGTCCACATTGGCAGTGGGCAATGGCCCTGCCCTCTTCCTCTACTCACTCCTCCCTGCCCTGAGCTAGGCTTTGGATACTGTCCCCCGGGCATGGACCCCCCCCCCAAGACTGCATGTTTCAGGTTTCCTAGCAGGTTTGCCAATGACGACCTGGCACTCTTAGGCCATGCCATCAGCTGGAACCAATGGAAAGGATACATATCCCTAACCCTCCTCTGAGGTCTGAATGGCCCTTTCTCCAGTTCCCTTGGGCACAGCTCGTTTCTTTCTAAACATCCAATCTGGAAACCAATCAAGGGATCAAGCCCCATGTATGATGGAAATGCGGTCTCTGGTCAGGTCCATGTGATCTAATTCACAGTTGCCTTTTCTACCCCACAACACAAATTGAACTGACCCCAAGGGGGCTAAGGATGCCCCACAGATCCCGGGGACAGAAGCGCCACCTTGGCTCCTGCTCAGGACACTGTCCACGGCTCACTCTGTAATGGCGTGGGCCGTCCCTGTACCTCTGCTTTTGCTCTTAGCCTTTCAGCTTTACCTCCCTCGGGACACCATTCCCCCAGTGACCAGATAGCAATCCCAGTTGGAGGTGAGGTGTTCAGAGCGTGGCAGTCACCCTCCTCCACAGCCCCACGCTTCTTGTGGGTGGATTCCGGAAGCTGGGACACAGGCAGAGTCCTGCTGGGATCCCGTGGAAAGAGCCATTCTGCCTGTAATTAACTCACCAGTTCGTCCAATCAATCTGCAAGCATATGCCGGTGCTTTCTCTCCACTAGTCCCTCCGCTGGGCAATGGGGACAAGATGACTCAGACCTTCTCTCCTGCAAGACCTCAGCCAGAGAAATTCTCCCACCAGGAGTACCTGATCCGCATCGCGTGCTCCCTTCACTAAGACACTGTCCACAGGTCCCCTTCACAGGCCGGTCCATTTCCCAACCAGACCTCTCCTCCACTGCAGTGAACTTTGCACTCTGGTCCTGAGGGCGCTCCAGGATCACCCTGCTTCTGCTGGCTCTTCTTCCAGCTGTGGGTAACGCAGCAAAGTCACCCCAAAGGTCAGCCACTCAGGGCCTCCTCCCAGACACCTGCTCCCGCCCAGTCCTGCTGGGCAATTGGGAAAGAGGGCGGTTGTGTTTCGGATGCCTGTGTGGGGACCCTGCATAAGGAAGACCAAATGTGCCCTGTTGACGTCCTTTTCCAAGCCGAGGAGCCTCATCTCTGGAGCTGAGGGCTGCTTCCCACTCGCCCGAGCGCAGCGGCTTCCCTTCCTCGTGCTAAGCCTCCTGTAATTTGCAGCCTGCCCAGCTGTTGTCCCAGCCTGTGCAGCTGCTCTCTGCTCTCCAACTGCTCACGCAGGACTCAACATGCTTCTTGCTTTGCCTCCTCTTCTCTCTTGGCAGCAAGCCCAGCGAGAGGAGCCACCGGGGGCAACGCACCAGGAGCGACTCCAGCCCGTCTCACTGGCCAGGGCCCATGCTTCTCTTCTAGATCAGGAACACATCCTGCTTTTGCAGATTCTGTCTCATCTTCAAAGGTACCACTGGAACCTGCCAAGCATCTTGTGCGTGTGTTTGCCATTGGAGAATAATGTGCTCTCTTCTACAAGGCCAGAGACTCGGTGTGGTGGAAGGTTCTCCCCAGCGGGCCTCACCGTGGGCCCTGCTTCCCATCCAATGCCTTTCTCCCTGAGGTTCTCTACCTGCTTCCTCACTGCCCACAGATACAGCTGGTCGACCTTGAGGGACAGCAGAAGGCCCCTCCTCTGCTGTCCCTGGGCCTTCCTGGGCCTGATGTGAGTCTTTGGAGGAAGTCACCAAGAATATCTTTCCTCTTGGCCTAGCAAACTCTCATGAAGGCTTCGGATCTCCCTCTCTGTCTACAGTCTGGCAGGTCCTGAGCTGGGGTAGTTTGCCTCCCTGGGGACACGTGCCACAGTCTAGAGACATTCTTGTCTGCCCCATGGGGAAGGAAGGTGTTACTGGTGTTGAGTGGGTAGAAGTCAAGCGTGTCACTAACCAACCCGCACGTACAGATCTGCCTTGCACAGCCAAGAATTACCTGTCACAAAAATGCCAAGAGAGGACAGGGTAAGAACACTTGCATTAAACTCGTGGTTTTAAGGAATCTATGAGTTTACTGCCAGCCTGGCATATGTGTGATTTCATCAACTTCTTCCCCCACACATCCCACAGGTCGCCCTTCCCAGACTCCCGGTTCTAGTCCCAAGTGCTTGGAGCTAATATATGCACCCATTAGAGCATGCAGTGTCCTGTGGACCAGTGATAGCAACGTTATGCTGAAGTTTTATTATTCCCAGGGAAATATACCTTGCGTATATGTCTGCTTTGGCATATTTTATATATTTTATATTGGTAGAGTACCTGTTCACTTAAATTTCTTTATTTCAACAGTTATGCTTTGCATGACTATCCATCAGTACTTGGAAAATTATGTTTGAGTAAATTCTCATCACCTAGTTTTATCTTAGCAGAGGAATATGTGATTCTCCTGAGTAATTCTGTAGTTTAAGCAGAGGAAATATGACCTGTTTAAAGTTAAGGCATTTTACATCAGCAAATGTATTTTAAAAACAAGAATGAATCTTATCTTTCTGAAGAGGTTTGCCCAAAATTTCCTGATGGCAAAGTGTCCTTCCTTCCCCCAACAGTGTTAGGGTGGGTTATCTACAGCTGGAAAATAGGGAAATTGCCTTTCTCTAAGTATTGCCCTCTCGAGTCAAAGTTCTGGAATTCAGATTAAACTCTCGACCAAAGTTCAATCGCTGACATCTAGTTCATCTGAAAACTTTGAAGTCACAAGTCAATTTGTCTGTCAAAAGCAAGGTGCAGAAAACTCAAAGGAAGAACAGGTTGTGCAGATATGTGTGTATGTGTACACGCACATGCGCACACATGCGTGTGCAATTGTGGTAACCTGCAGCATGTGCCTGGGTGTATTGGGAGGGGGTGAGAGATACTGATCAGAAGAGGACAGGAAAGGACAAGGGACAAAAGGGTGAGAGGAAAAGACAGGCAGAGAGGACGGTTCTGGCAATGCAGGGGCAAGACACAGGAGGGATGGGGAGCAAGGAGGACTAAGGGACAGAACAGCAGGTGCCTCATAAAGGACAGGAAGCTCCACATTGCTGAGTCCCATACGGAAGCGTGGCTTTGATTTTCTACTGGCAGATAATATGTGTACATCATAGATTGCAGGTCTATTGCTACATTTACAGCTCGTGGGCTGATCAAGCTGGGACCGTTCAGTCATCCATCACCTTAACACTTACCATTTCTTTGCGATAACAACATTCAAAATTGTCTCCTCTAGCTATGTTGAATTATACAATACAGTATTGCTAACTAGAATCCAGAACTTTAAATAGGGAAATAATGAAGTTTTCCCTCCGAAGTGTTGTGCAGTTGTTTGTTGGTTGGTTTGTTTGTTGATTAGTTAGTTGTTTGGGGTTTTTTTGAGACAGGGTTTGCTATATAGTTGAGATCAGCCTCAAAGTCAATAAACCAATTGCCCAAGATGGTCTTGAATTCATGATCCTCCTGACTCAGCCTCCTGGTGCTGACATGAAAGACTCCTTAAAAATGTCTTCATATCTGAGTGCAGGGTGGATGGAGAAACAGGTGGAAAAGTGGGGGAGGCTGGGCTACAGCCCCGCTGGCACAGTGTCATCGAGGTCCAAGGGTCGGCCAAGGCCCTGTGCGCTGCTGCCCCTCGGCCTCCGGGAACTTGCATTTTCCTTTGGGACTCACACTCTGTTCAGACCCATTTATTTCCATGTACTTCTTCATGGCGTCCTAGGGTTCTGGTCAGACTGAACCCCTAAGACGAGACCCCTGCGGGGGAACCCAGGTGGTGCAAACTGCCCTAATGCCTCCTGCCGCCCAAGCACACATGCCTTCCTGCCTTATGCCTCTGCTCTGATTCTTTTCCTTGCAGTGCTGGGGATCGGACCTAAGGCCTTCTCACTGAGCTACTGCCCAACCTTTTGTTTTTCTTGTTTGATTTTTTTGGTTTGGGAGCTTAGATTTGAGGTTTTCTGTTGTAATTGGGGGTTTTCTTGAGGCATGGTCTTAAACTTGGAATATTCCTGCCTTAACCTCCCAGAATGTTGAGATTTCAGGTGTGCACCACTGCTCCCGGCTTCTTCTCTGACTTTGGCTTCCATTTAGTCAAAAACTATCTCTTGCCAGGCATGGTGCCTCACGCCTTGTAATCTCAGCATTTGGGAGGCAGAGGCAGGAGGATTGCTATGAATTCAAGGCTTGCATGGGCTACATAGTGAGCTCAGGCCAGCCTGCGCTACAAAGCAAAGCCCTGTCTCAAAAAACAAACAAACAAACAGAAACACCTCTTTCAGGCCAAAGCTCTGATTACATTTCTTCCTTCAAGGCTCTCTGGTCCCAAATTTTTCTCCTTCCTTAGAAAGGAAAAAGTTAATAATGAAAATACAAAGAAGGAGAGACTCATAGCAGGCAGTGGCCTTTGCCCCATGTTTTCTGGTCTGCCACTGATCACCGTACAAGAGCTGCCAAAAGGGACCAGAAAGGAACTGGTCTGTGCTCATCCTTGTCTGGTCTTAGACACACAGCGGGATTCATCGCCTCGCTCATTCGCATTAGCATTATGGGAATACATTCAGTGTGTGCTCCTGCCTGGCCACAAATGAATAAGAGACCCGAAAAGGCCTCCTCACCATCCCACTTCAAGTCCAAGTGCCCCACGCCCCGCTGTCTTGGGGGCCAGCTCTCCTAGGGACCCTCCTGTGATGGTTAATTACATGTGTCAAGTTGGGACCCAAGGCACCCAGATGAAGCACTGGTTCTGAGTGCTGTGAGCGTACCGTAGGTGGGGGCAGGATTCGAATCTGGACACTAGATGAAGCATGTGGCTCCCCCCACACTAAGGGAGTTTCTGGGGCTCAGTGTCTGTCCCTGTAAAGCCATATGTTGCTGGTTAGGTAATCACCACACTGGTAGTGTCAGGAGTGGGCCTTGGGGGCATCTGCCCTCATGGGTGCAATTAATGCCCATACACAAAAGGCCAGGAGGGCTTGTCAGTGGCCTTTTGCCCTTTTACCATATATGGAGCCTGCAAGACAGGGCCCCTCGGCAGCAAGTCTCCTTGCCGGAAACCAAGCCTGCTGCCATCTTGATCGTGGCCTTCCTAGCTTCTGGACCCCTGTGTAGCAAACGTATACTCCTTACAAATGAACTGTCTGTGGGGTTTTTTGTAGAAGCCCAAACGGACCGAGACAGACATCATGCAGTCCACTGAGGATCTGAATAAGGCCAAAGGACCTGGAAGGGGAAGTTCCTCTCTGACTCTTTAAGCCGGACCTCAGACTTCTGTGCATGACGGCGGCTTAGAGCAGGCCTCCTGCCATTCTCGGGGCCTCACTGCCTGCTGTACAGCTGATCCCCCCAGCTGCCACACTTGGGGGACGCACAGGGTTCCCCACCAGGCTTCCTCTCCCAAGCAGTGGCTGAGCCCAGGTGTCTCCAGGTGCCAGGTGAGCACCACAGTCACCTGCTCCCCACCCTCTCCCGCTTCTTTCTTCCTTGCTCCTTCTTACAGCCGCCCCGCAGGGGTGACCCCACCTCAGCAGGCGCTCCTCAGAGGAACTGAGTTGAACAGGGCCCCCTGGGTGCGGTCCAAGCCCGAGTGAGTCACTGCAGACCTGAAAGGAAGCCCCGCGTCCCTGCTGTGGGTGGGTCCCCCGGCCGCCGCACTGCCGAACACGTTCACAGCCCTGGAGAGAGCACAGGAGACACACCTGGGTCACCTGGTGAAGGACAAGCGAAAAAGTGCAGCGCAGCGGGAGGCCGCAGAGCGCGGGTGAGATGAGGACAGACCCCACGTGCTCCTAGTGGGCCCGCAACTCGTGGCCCCCGAAGGAGGGACTGATATCTAACCAAGCCGGGGACAGCTGTCTCCTACCTGCCGCGGGCGGTTTGTTCAGCGGCCCCCGTGTGACCATGGGTCCACAGCCGGCCCCTAGCGCTGGACTCTCCGAGAAAGAGAGCTGCTCTTCACTCGGACACTGGGTCATGAACAACTGGAAATACTTTGTTTTAGGCTTACCTTGATTATGTATACTAAAGGGTCTATTTCCATACCCTTAGGCCAAGCATTTAGAAACAAAAACAGAACAGGCCTACAGAAGAGAATTGCATATCATGTAAGAGAGAGCTTCTGTATGCTTATTTCAAAATGTGTGTGTGTGTAGTTCATCCAACCAATGTACAGTTAAAGAGATTACCTGAAATTTTCCACTACTGATTTACACAAGCATTGATACTAACGGAGACAGATACACAACTTGTTTCTAGGAGTGAGCACATCCCTGAGAGTTCATTTATTTAATCTTCTTTGAAAGTAAGTTCAGAAATAAGCTTAACCTTTTGTAAATGGAAAGAAAGACTAAACAAATAGATATACAAGATCCAAATAATAACAGATAAAAAATTAAGGGGAAGAGCTGAAAATAGAAAATATTCTTCAACTGGGAGCCCTAAAATGCAAGTTGGAGGAAGGGGGATTAAAACGGTCTGGATAAGTCCTCAGGATGCTGCTTGATGGAGAAACTCTCTTTAGACATCTGCCTAGGGCTGGAGATTTAGCTCAGTGGTTCTGGCACCTGCCTAGCAAGTGCAAGGTCCTTGGTTCAATCCCCAGTAAGCACATACAACGATGCCAGGCATGTGACTCACACCCACCAGCAATCAGTACTACATGCCACAATACGGGGCGTGGTGACTCACGCCTGTAATCCCAGCACTCAGGAGACAGAGACAGGAGGATTGCTGAGTTCCAGGTTTGCCTGGACTACATAGTGAGCTCAGGGCCAGCCTGAACTACAAAACTAGACCTTGTCTCAAAAATTAAAAAAAAAAAAAATCTGCCTAGACACTTTCTCTGTCACAAGAACCACATATGAGTTTTCACACAAAGCGAGCACAAGTGTGCACATATGACCTTAGACTCTCTGTGAGTTACACCTGAGAAGAGACATAAAGGCTTACAACTACATGCGAATGAAATGCAGAAATAAATACATGCATTCTTATCTTAGGAATACCTACCAGGAGTTGCTAAGTGCCATACCTCACCCTGGATCCAGCCAGTGTTGAGTGCATATGTACATACCAAAGACCAACAATTATCAAGATGCCTTAAAGATTCACTTATTAGCAGTATTTTAAATTATTTGAGAGTGTTTATCAATGTATTATTGTCATAAAAGTTTCATTTCAGTAGCCCAGTATCCATTAGTACACATTTAGAGCTTCAGGCCAGTCAAATTCCAATGGCCCCACTCCAAAAGAGAGATCAAAATGAATGAAAACTTTCCATCTATATTTCTCATTCAGGGACAAAAATCTCAAATTTCACTTGAAAATGTGTAAGGAGGCTAGAGTGAGTGGTAGATAGGGTGGGTTTTTTTTTTTTCAGCACCAAAGATTGAATTCAGGACCTTGTGCTTGCGAGCCAGACACAACCCCACTGAGCCACATCCACGGCCTAGGGTGGGATTTTGAAAGTACAACCTAAAATCTTGTCGTTACATGGTAAGATTGGGCTTCCAAAATATACAAGTGCTTAATAGAACTAGGCTTTATATTAAATTTGGAAACCAAAATGAAGTTCCTTCCAGAGCAACCCAATTTATCCTTACTTAATGATCAAAACATGGAGACTCCTGCACACAGATCAACCTCCTAAATTAATCAAATTTAAAAGCTTCTCATAATAGCCAAGTCTGTAGAATTCAGGGTACAGCACAGAGGTGACCCAAGGACACAGTCTTGCGATGTGTGATCTCACTGAAAGCGGGCCCCACAGGGGCCGTATGGGTGTGTGTGGATTCCACACGAGCTTCGGCCATCAATGGAGCGGAACTCACAGGGTACAAGGAAAGAACTCAACCCTGGGCCCTTGCTAAGGACTCTGGGCCAAAGTGTGGACTCCAGGGCTGCTCAGAGCTCCGAATGGGTCATTATTTTGTTTTCCTTTCCCAGAACCCGGGATCAAACTGAGAACCTGTCACTTGTAAGGCAGAGGTGATGCCACTGAGCTAAATCTTTGGCCCCGTTATGTTTAATTACAAATTAACAGTTCTCCACACTAGTTCACTAAACAGTTAAGTCACTGCAAGTTTTCCAGTTTTGGGCTTGTGCTTGGTGAACACTGAGGCTCATACCCAGTGGCTCGAGGGGAGCAACAGAGCAGGGAGACACCCTCACTGGGTCATGTAGGAACACATCCAGGCTCACATAAAGGAGAACTTTCTGTAGGCATCTGCTCTGGCATCTGCTGTTGGTCTCAGCAACAGTACTCTCACTCAATCTTGAGATGAGAAGTTTCTAAGTCAAGGAGTCGGCTTGATCCCCTCCCCCCAAGGGCTGGTATACTGTAACAGTAACTGTTCCCGCCTCTCCTTGGTTGGCTCCTGTGTGGTTCCCTTTTCCCTTGTCCTCTCCCCTTGTCTCAGGTGGAGCCTCCTCAGGAGGCACAGCTTCTCTGAGCACCCTGGCTTGGGCACCCTTGGGAAGCAGGTTTAACAATTCTCTCAGCGGAGCCTCTCAGTAGAGGCAGGAGGCAAGGTGTGATTTCTCCCCATACTCAGAATACAACAAGCCATGCTAGTCAACTTTCCCTTACAGAGAAAAATACCTGAGATAATCATCTTATCAAGCAAAAAAAATGTAGTCTGGTTCACAATTTTAGAGGGTTCAGTCCATGGTTACTTGGCCTCCATGGCTTTTGGGCCTGTGGTGAGGCAGTATCATGGCAGGAGGAGCACAAGGCAGAGCAAGCTGCTTACCTCACTGCTGACCAGCAAGCAAAGAGAGGAGAGACAGGAGACTCATACTGGGAGGCACGCCCTGCTGACCTAATTTCCCACTAGGTTCTTTTTTTTTTTTTTTTTTTTTTTTGGCCAATACTAGAGATTGAACCCAAGGGTGCTCTTCCACCAAGCCATATTCTCAGTCCCTTTTTTAATCTTTTATTTTGAAACAGGGTCTCCCTGAGTTTTCTAGGCTGGTCTCAAACTTAAGATACTCCCGCCTCGGCCTTCTGAGTAGCTGGGATTATAGGCCAGCATCACAGTATCAGCTAGGCTGACCTCTTAAGGGTTCTAGCACCTCCCAGGAGCACTAAGATGAGGACCAAGCCCTTACACACAGGTCTTTGGGAGGCATTCTAGATCCAATAGCACCAGGCACATATATAAAAGTTTCTTTTCTCCAGCCAGATTCTTTCTACTCATCATCCTCAGCTGGGAAGGGAGTCTGTACTCAATAAGAATTTTTAAAGCAGGGACATGATTTAAAACAGTCAAACCAGAGAGTAGAGCGGTGATTGCCAGAGGCCAGGGAGGGAGGTAACGGGGAGTCATTGCTTATTAGGTACAGAGCTTTGGTTCAGCTATAGTGGCTGCCGTGGTGTCCTGAATCAATTCAAAGCATTGAACCTTCATGATCATTGTGACTTTGGAAAAGGGCCAGAAGTTGCATGGTGCCAGATCCAGCGAATAAAGTGGATGAGGACACACTGTAATGTTTTTTAACAAGACTGCCTTTCCACTGACTGGCAGGCAGCAGCAGAATTTTCTGTATTTTTGCCCACAACTCCTAAAGACACACAAAAGAGAACTTCCAGATTGGATTCAGAAAGTGCCAAGAACGGTAGGACAAATGTACTCAAGGGAAGGGGGAGTATTTTGAGGGTATTCCTAGCAATGTGTCTTATTGTGTATATTTTTAATATGTTTAATACTTATTATACTGATTACCCCTGTATACATTCATAAATACATGAGTTATATTTCTACAGTAAATTACATATATCTGTAAAGAAATACATGTTTCATTCTGAGTCTCCTTCATGGAGCCTCCACAAAACAATCAAATCTTTCCAGTACTGACAGCTTCTCAGGGCATAACATCAGACGTGATTTTTAGTAAGGTGCTCTTCTTTGGGTCAAAAGAAAACTGAAAATACTGGTTGTAGGCCTCCGGAGAAATAGAATGTAGACACAGGACACAGAGAGATGGGAGACTGAGAGCAGGATTAGCTCACATGCTGATCAAGGTGAAGAAGCGGATAACCTGCAGTCTGCAGGCTTGGGAACCAGGCGCCATCAGGCCAAGGCTGGAAGATTTGGAAAACCTGAAGTCCTGATGTCCCGGTTCCAGAGAACAAACCCAGCCTTTCTCTGCTTCTTTTGTTCTTCAGAAAATGGTGGAGTGAGGAGGAGGTGGGAACATGTTAGTTGTTTGATGGAGGCGGCATTCAATCTTCGTGTTGTCCCTGAGATTCTGCAAAAGGCATGTCCTTCCTGCCGCAGCTACCTCCAGGCCCGGGGCCCTCGCCACCTCCACGCTCATCAGTGACCACCTGCAACTTTACCTGCCTGGAAACATGATTGTTCAAAGGGTCTACTCTGCGCAAAGGCCACTGCTCAAAACACCAACATAAGTGCTTCCCTCGCATTCCGCATGCCTGGTGAACTTCCCTGACACACGCTCCAACGCACAGTCCTTCTCCCTCACCCATCAGGCCTGTGCTTGGATTTGTGTTTCAGAAGCATCAACACACTTCCTAGGCAGAGGTAAGACCTCAAGCAAAGGCACAAATATGTAAAAGCACAAGATTCAGCTAGGAAAGAGTGAGCAAAGTGTTTTCTGTGGGACCCCCACCTATGTGTAAAATCCCTCAGCTCAAATATCTTCAGTCCTCTGGTTTTCCCAGTGTTGCCCTAAGCCAGCAAGTCACTGAGTCTCCATATTCCTCCTGCCATCTACACACCCAGAGACGCCCTCTGCCATCTCACCTTGCCAGTTCTGCAAGACTGAACCGTATGAAACTGCCTTCACTGTAGGTCAGAATGGATCCGCAGCAGCAATTTAATAATGTAGTCTCATGTCTTCCATGGCACTGACAGCCTTGTACTGTTTGCCTCTCATCCATCCCAGACATCAACCTCCCACCTCACGAGCCACGCCACCTCCTGGCTTAGTCACGGCCCCTGGGACTCCACACACAACCCTGTCCTGGCACTTTCCTGCCCCTGGTGGCTCACGGTTACCAGAAAACAATAAGAAAATGGGGTCCTCAGTGCATGTCAGACACACCTCAATCCCCCACACAGCCCCTTTTGGCTCCCTATGACCCACACTGAACCGCTTTTCCAAGCTGGCCATCTCCTTTCCATTCATCTGCACCTGGCCTTAGAGCAGCGACAGCCTCTGCGGTTCTCACACCTGGCTCCTCACGCCGCAGGGACACCGTATTCTTGCCCTAGGCCTTCTCTCTGGCCGGCACGCACCCATGATACATTCCAGTCGTGTACACCTAACACTTAAAGACCTTTCAATTTATAGAATTTAATTTTTAGAGCACTTTCAAATTCCCAGAAAACCTGAATAGAAAGTATCGACTGGTGTCACACACCCAGGGTGGGGCTTCCATTTTCCGTAGCCAGAACTATGCCAAGCCATTTTAGTTATCAAATACCCTTAATCCCAGCACCACACCCCTTCCTCCAGCATCACACACTGATGATCCAGACACTTCCCAAAAGGCACATTTATCAGCACGTGAGGGAGGCCGCCTAGACACAGGCTACAACACGTGTGTATGGTTGTTCTTGTTACACTCAATGTAGTTATGCAGTTATACAATTGTTCTTGTTATACCCAACTTTGGCACACCATATATACTATAAAGAATTTTAACTTTTTCCACTCAATATATATGGATAATTGTTTAATATTGTTACAAATTAAGCTATTTCCTTCTTTCAAAGTATCCTGAAGGCTAAAGAATATATTTTTATCTTTACATAATCATCTCTGATTGATGGATATAGGAAAATTTTTAGCCTCAACCCTAAAATTATTGAATAAAAATTTCAAGGGGTAAACCCAGGATTGGTCTCTTACATAGCTCCAGGTTATCCTCTGGTAAGAAAGCAATAAACTAGTCCATCCTTCTAATTCTGCCCCTGAGAAAACCAGAGCTGGGAGAGGCAAAATGGTTCCCTCAAAGTCTCAATGGAAAAGATCACTGATTAATTTTTATGGGCAAATTAACCCACGTAGAGTAGGTGGCACCGTGGCCCTGTTCATGGGGAAGTCATGAGCGGTGGTTTCTTGTAGTAGTGCCACTGGTGACTCTAGAGAGGGCACTGTTGCATCTCTGAGTCTCGGGAGGGTCACTAAGACCAGGCCATTCCATCGTGGCTGAAAAGTGTGTCCACCCCATCGGGCTCTAGATGCATGGATGGTAGGGTTAGCTATTTTCAATAAACAGCATATTAAACTTGCTCGAACTCAGTGAAGTGATTTCTGGCTGTTCTGCAAAAGCAGATTCTGGCATATCTACACAGGATATGGCCTAGAAAGATCCTGGGTTCTGGAACGCTCTCATCTCTACTTCCGCCATGATTACCCATTGAGCAGGGCATTCAAACTCAGTTTCATAGACTATGAAATAAGGATAATGATGATATCCATATTATTCCCTATCTTATAAGGGTTCTATGACATAATTTCGTATGAAAATATTTGTTAAAGTATAATGTTTCCTATACAAAATGGAAGCATTGTGTCTGTGCTAGGAGCATTTCGATGTAGATAGGACTCAGGTCAAACTGACTAATTTCTCGTGCTTTTGATTTCAATATTTTAAATTATGTGTTACCTAATATCATATGGTTTAAGAAATACAAAGGCCATGAGCCTATAAAATTAGAAAAATAGTAACCCCATACATATGGACTGATAGAGCTAAATAACACCACCACATACATCATCCTAAATGTTCCTCAGAGCTACACTTTGAGATATGTTATTAGTACAACCCCATTTCACAGATGATAAAACCCAAGCACCCAGAAGCTTAGGAGCCATTTCAAAAGACCCACCTGGGATGCAGCAAAGCCAGTATTTTGTATCACTCCAACCCTAGTCTTATTCTCCAAACATGTCCGTTGTTAAACAGTTAATTGCATTATCTGTGTTAGATTTTTATTTCTGCATAACACATTACACTAAAATTCCAATGTTTGGATAAAGAAAACTTTTGCCAACTCTCTATTTCTCTGGGTCGGGAAGCGAAGGTGGCAGCTGGGTGCCCACAGCTCCAGGCCTCACGTTAGGTTGCGGCCCTGACATCCATCTAGCCCGCAGACTCGCCTGAAGGTTCAGCCGGAGAGCATCTGCTTCAGTTTGGTCTGCACAGTCCTCGCCAAGTCTTGGTCTCTTCTAGGCTGTTGGACTCAGAGCCTGTGGCCAAAGGCAGAGGCCCCTGTGTTCCTCGCCTTGTGGCCACCGTAGTCCCATAACCTAGAAGT
>PVIC010010470.1:0-43339 GCA_004025085.1 Thryonomys swinderianus
TTTTTTTTTTTTGACAAGGAGTTTCACTATTTTGTCCAGGTTGATAGCAAACTTCTGGGTTCAAGTGATTCTTCTGCCTTACCCTCCCAAATGGTTAGGACCACATGCATCCATCATTCCACTTCCTTTTATGTTTCCCTCAGTTTCACTCATAATACAATGCCAGTGATTTTAAAAATTTACATCCACTTTCTATAAAATAACTCTAAAATGAAATTCTTGCTATTTTTTATATCTAGAGTACATTTTCTTTCACTAGCAAAATTTAAAAGCCATTATGATGTTTTTCATTTTCTTCTCTTTAAAAAGACCAATTTTACTTTCTGTTTAGTGCAAATACTTTTCCTATATATTCTCTCTGTTCCTTATGATTAAATTTTGTTACACTTACAGAAAAGATGGAAATGCTGACCATTGTTAACTTCAACCTACAGCACAGATTATGAATATTTGGTATTTTCAACAAAGAACTCTCTTGGTACACATACTGTTACATCATTTCTTTCTTACAGTCATCCTCTGGACATCAATTTGTCCTGATACTTCATACCCTGGATATGGCACTTATCAAATTTTAATGTGCATATAAATCACCTGGGAGATCCTGTCAGATGTAGACTCTGATGAAGCAGGTTTCAGGTGAGGCATGAGAACCAGCCATGTCAGCAGTCTATTATGTGATGGAGATGTTAGCAGTCCAAGAACTACATGTATAGCAGCAAGATATTGATATGACTATGTTAATGATTCTGAACCAAGCTTCCAAATTAGCATCAGCTGGGGAATCTTCAAACCTCTCTATGTATAACCCCTATCAGATGCTAATTAATTAGACTTTCTGTAGGTAGGACTCTGGTATTGGTACTGAAAAAATGCATAGGTTGACTTTTAAAAAATGGCACAAGAAAGAAGGCATTCATTAAAGGATTCTTTCAAAATGCTTTCTGTGCCCATTTGCTGTCAGGAGTTTCAGGGTACAAAGAACCTCCAGAAACTTAGAATCCAATGAATTAAGCACCTTTATGTCTTACTGTCTCATATTCAGACAAAGATTTTAAAGTTATTCATTATGCAATTTCTAGCAGCATAAGCACAATTTTAAACAATAAAGTTGACAACTATCAAATATGATATCCTTAAAGTAAAGGTTATCAAATGAGCCAACTGTCAAATTATGTAAATGCGAAAGTCTAACTTCTTTGGTAAAGGTCCCTTAATTGAATGACTGGTGTAGGGAAAAAAATATGAACTGTCATTTAGAAGTATCTTTCCAGAGCAAGAGTTCAACAAACAGAAATAATACTTTTAAAATTTCAAGATAAAATAAAAACAAGAAGTTGCAATATATTTTTCACTCCCAACATATATGAACACAAAAGTTCAGAAAGAAAAAAATTAATTTCTCCACTAATGATACCATACAAAAATTGTTAATAGTCTGGTTGGTATTTGGTGGTATCACTGGTAATTCCTAGAGGTCCATAAAATATAAATCACCTTTTTCATTGATGTTGAGTTTATTTGAATATGAACTTCTAAAAAGTTCTCAAATATTCTATGGTTTTTATTTACTAACAATTAATATGTAGAAGTAATATATTTCATAGCATCCATATTCTATTAAAATGATGTAAGAGCAGTTACAGGATTATTTTTTCAACTATCTGCACATTTCCTCTTAAAGGATTCTACTCTTTTACCCATTGTTTCATGACTTGCCTGCTTCATTGGCTTTGAATATGAAAGAGTGACACGCTTTGTCTGAATTATGCTGACTCTGCATTTAGGAGAAGTTTTAAATGAAGCCATATCATTAAGTTATTGCTTTCCCTGCATATAATACGGACATATTTCATAGAGGCTTTTTATGTCTGGACTATGACTTAAGATGGCATGAAGAATAGAAACCCAGTCTCACCACAGCTCATTTGAGCTGAGTGGAGCAACTGAGACAAGGAAGCGGTATGCTACCTAATATATCGAAGATGCAAGTTTTTCTTGTTTATCTCACCAAGATATTACATTCATTTGCTCCCAAGGCAAAAGCTAATTGAAAAACCAGTTTGAAGCTATATAAGGGAATCATACTAATCACATTAATAAAACATTTTATCCAACTTCTTTAATATAGCTAGCTGATAGTGGCTTTAGATGGAGAATGGAATCGCTTCTCGGCCTTTTGGCTAAGATCAAGTGTAGATGGAGAATGGAGTCAGAGAAAGGAATGTATCAGGGATAAAAGAAATTAACAGAGAGAAGTGTTCTTAGGTGAGTGGTTTTCTTTGGGGTGAAATAACTTAAATCAATAGTCTAATTGAAATGTTCAAATAGATAAAAAGACCTGACTTTAAAAGAATCAAATGATCTAAACACCAGAAAAAGTGACTCATTTTAAAATTTCAGAGTGGAGGAAAAACTTTATAAATTACAATAAAATAAATCTTCAGCTCTTCAACTCAAATGAGTTGCAGTTAGAATGGGTTTCTATTCCTCATGCCATCTCAAGTCATTCTCCAGACATAAAAACCAATAAAACAAAATGTTGATAAGTTTGACAATGTAAAAGTGAAGAAAATTACTTTGTAAAACATAATAGGGTGGTCTCAGTAAGAGGAAATAACATAGTAGAAGAAAATATTTGAATATGCATGAATTAGAGCTAAAATATCTATAATATGCAACAGTTTTTAATACAAGAAGAAATAAATATGTTGATAAATGGAAAAGAGATATGGATAGTTCACAGAAATAGAAGTCAGATGCATTGGAATTTATTTTATAATAGAATGATAATACCTATAATCAGTTTGGTGCAAGTACTGAAGAGGGAATTTCACAGTATCAACAGTGCTACTGATACATTTACCCATTGGCTCTGCACTAGCAATGTAGGGATTAAACATGTAGATACACTTACAATAAATTGAAAAGAAATACTCTACATAGGAATATATTCACTATAGGATTCTATACTAGTGATGTATTAGAAGACAAACATAATCCCACATAAAAGATATAGGAATAAGGCTTTGTGGATTCTTCCTGCAAAGAAATGAGCAACCATAGAATTGGGGTGAGATTCTACAACTAGATATGAAGTCACAGAATAGGAGGAATAGAGTACCAGGACAGATTAGGAAGAAAACATAGAATACATTAATGGAATGTCTTTTGAAAAAGAAGTGTGTATCACTCTTCAAAGAGAACAATAAGGAAAAATAAAGCAGAATCTCATGCAAATTGATAACTCTATTGTGTGGAATTTTTCTGTGTATCTTGTTTATTCAAATTTGACTTAAGCAACATTAATATTCTACATTAAAATTTTAATTGAGAAAGATCTGGGAGAAATCTTAAAATTGAATTTTAAGGGAAATCAATTGAACTAAGCATATCTTCCTTGAGCCTAGTTTCTCTTGCCTTACCACTCTGCCTTACAATCCTAACTTACAAATTTCTTCCAGCTTTTTTTCCCAGAATGAGAAGCAGTTTCCTGATAGCTTACATTTGGCATGTACAATGAGCTACAAACTTACATTTAGTTCAGCAATTTAGAGTATGTATCTCCACAGTACTTTTAACATAGTGTTTGCTGACTAATGAAACAAGATGCAGGGATAATGTGTTGTTATAGTGTCCTAATCTCTTTGTCCTAGTTAGAAGGCCAGAGACTGGATAATTTATAAATAATGGAAATCTCTTACGCTAAACTCTGGGAGGCTGAAAGACCAAGGTGAATGTCCTGACAAGTCAGCTTTCTGCTGAAGGCTGCTCTCTACTTTCAAAACATTACTGTGTTTCTGGCCCCTTTCAAGGATAGAAAGACTGAACACAGGAGAAGCTGGCAATCAATCCCCCACTGGAGCCTCCTTTACAAGGGTTTAATTTAGAAGGGAGGATCCCTTCTGGACTAATGGCCTCTTAAATGCTCCAAAATTTAACTAAGACACCTTAGCTGTTCAGTTTTTATTGGTACATTATATATACACATCACACTTACCTTTCACATGGAGAATTTGTAAGAAAATATGACACAACTTAATTCTCATTTTTCTTCTTCTCCTACCCACCCTACCACCATCCCCCAGTCTTATACACACAAGCTTTGTTTCCTTTTTTTAACATCAATATTTTCTTTCCTCATTATTTACCCCTAAACCCCATTTCCCTTTGAATATTTACTATTTCACAATATTGATCATGCATTCTAGAACACATATACAACTTCAGTTTCTCAGATCAGAAAACAGACATGATATTTGCATATCAATGACCTATTTATTTCACTTATGAGTATGTCCTGAAGGTATGTCCATTTGACTATAAATGCTTCAATCTCATCATTCTTTATGGCAGAGTTATAGTCCATTTTATTTAAAAAAATCTTCTTCATTCATTCAAGAGTTGATGGGCATTTGGGCTGTTTCCAAGATTTAGCTCTCACAAACTGAGCTGCTGTGAACATGGGTGCACATATGTCGCTGTGATATGAATATTGTAATTCTTTTGTGTATATCCTCAGCAGAGGAATAGCAGGGTCAAATGGAACCTCTAATCCTAGTTTTTTAAGGTATCTCCACATTGATCTTGATAATGATTGTACCAGTCTACATTCCTAGAAACAGTGGAGAAGGGTTTCTTTTTCTCCACACCCTTGCCAGCATTAGTTGCTGGCTAATTTCGAGATAGCAGACATTCTTTGTTGAGTGAGATGGTATCTCAGTGTTTTTTTAATCTGCATCTCTTGAATGGCCAGTGATGTTGAGCATTTATTCATATACTTCTTAGCTGCTTTTACATCTTCCTCTGAAAAATGCCTATCCATTTCAGATACCCATTTTTGAAATGGTCTTTAAATTAGGGGGCTGATTTTTTTCAAGTTCTTTATATATCCTAGATAATAGCCCTTTACCTGAGGAACTACTGTAAAGATTTTTCTCATATTGCTGTTTGCCTTTTTGTTCTACCAGTGGTTCTATTGCTATGCAGAAGCTTTTTAATAAGATGAGATCCCATTTGTTGATTTCTTCTGCTAGTTCTCATGCTATTGAGGTTTTGTTCATAAGGTCTTTTCCTAACTCAGTGTCTCTAAGAGTTTTATCTAACCTGTTTTGCAGCAGGATTAGTTTCTGTTTTAATATTTAGGTCTCTCATCCACTTTGATTTTAGTTTAGTACACGGTGAAAGAGATGAATATATGAATATAGCTTCCATTTGGGGCAGGTTGAAGCCTAGCTTTTCCAACACCATTTGTTAAAGAGGTTATCTTGCCTCCATTGAGGATGTTTGGCTCCTCTGTCAAAGATGAGGTGGCTTAGTGTATTTGGAGTTGATTCTAGATCTTCTAATCTATTCCACTGATCCTTAGGTCTGTTTCTTTGCCAGTACTATGCAGTTTTTATTACAGTGGCTTTGTAGTAAACTTTCAAGTTGGGGATAATGATACTCCCAGCCATGAACTTGTTTCCTAGAATTGCTTTTGGTATTCTAGGTCTCTTGTGGTTCCAGATAAATTTTTGGATTATTTTCTCTAGATATGTGAAATATTAGACAGGAGAAAGTAACAAAAGGAATAAAGACAGGAAAAGAAGAAGTTAAACTGTCATTATTTGATGATGACATGATATTCTATCTAGAAGATCCTAAAAACTCCACCAAACAACTGCTAGACTTAGTTGCCAAATTTAATAGTGTAGCTGGATACAAAGCCAATGCCCCAAAATCAATTGCATTTGTATACAAAAATAACAAATTAATAAAGAAAGAAATTGGTGACTCAGTCCCTTTTACAATAGCACTCAAAAAATGAAATTCTAGGAGTCAATCTAACAAAGGAGGTAAAGGACTTCTACTCTGAAAATTACAATACTCTGAAAAAAAGATTGAAGAAGATATCAGAAAAATGGAAGACATCCCTTGTTCCTGGATAGAAAGAACCAACATCTTCAAAATGTCTTTACTCCTACCACTACTATGTAGATTCAGTGCAATCCAGATTGGCCATTCAGTTTTAACACTGAACTTTGGCAGAAATGTGTCCAATGCATCATACACTGAAATCTAAAGGCAGTTTGACTAGCAACTTCCAATACTCAATAGCACTCTGTGTAGTAAACCTTTTTGTAGCCCAACACGTTAAAAACTAGCAAGGCTGTGTCTTGATGAGCAAAGGCACACCTTATTATAGCCTTCACCAGCCTGATGGTTAGAATTTCTATGACAGTAAGGACCACCTCTGATTCTCTGATGGGAGATTCACAGATATTTAGAAAATGACATTAAATGATAATTATTCATTTATTTTCATGATTAGTAGGAACAACATTCCCTTTGGAAATCAGTGAGGATTCATTAGAAAATTAGAAAAAAGTTCCTAGAATGTAAAGACGTGCAAGTAAAAGAATACTAAGAAAAGGCCTATGTGAAAATAAAAGCAATGAAAAATTGGAAAACTTTGAGAATATATTAAAAGGTGGTATACTTTTTTTTCTGCCCACTGATTTTTATTTTTTTTAAACTGTGGATGCTTAATATTCATCTGCATGCACTAAATTCAAATCATGATAGTCTATTTAAGAATTATATCTCTAATATTAAGATCATTGAATAGTTGTGATCATTTTATCTACAAATAAATCATTAGGCAAGAGAAATTCTTGTTAAATTACTCTAAGTGGTCAGCAGCTAGTGAAAACACATTTACTTGGTGTTAAATATTGCATAGCATATCACAAATGGCTGACGCTCCATAACTGGTCCGTTTATAGTTTATGGTGCAAATTTTAAAGTCAAGTAAATGGTGTTTTCAGCGGTAGTTCATGTGTTATGACTTGTCGGGGTTGTAAATAATTTGTAGGGCATTTATGTATTTCTAGATTCCATGTACCTCTTGCTTGTAAATCTATTTATTAACCCTTATAAATAATTGATGGCAAGATCTTAAAATGAATCATTCCTAAAATTGCTTAACTGTCTGGAATTTTTCTTTACTAATCCCCTCCCTTATCTTCTTTTCATATCTCAATCAGGTATAAATAGATGAATCTTGCGTGCACTCTTTTGTCATTCTCCAGTCTGTCTCCGTGCCATTACTCACCTTTATGGTAGAAAGCCATGAAATCACGTCATCAATTCTCTTTTGGGCACCTTTGAAGAATAATTGGTTTTCTTCACAGCCCTCTCACATCTGGCTTTATAGTTAGTTCTCTCTTTCTGTTTCTATCTGTCTCTCCCTCCCTCGTCCTCTTCCTCCCTTTCTTCTTTCCTCTATCTCTGCCTCTCTCTTTCTCTTCCTGTCTCTGTCCTCCCGTCCCTTGCTTCCCTTTTCCCGTTCCTTGGATTCTTTTATAACAGAAATCCCTGAATATTAAGGATCTGAATGACCTGAATGGTGAATTTCATCTCATTACTGTGATGGCAAGATAGCTTAATTACTCGAAATATGTTATCAATTAATATGAAAACACTTAAATACAGAAAGGAAGCAAACTATAATAAAGAAAAGGTAAAAGAAGAAAGAATGTAAAATGCATGAAACCTTGGAAAACTATAAACATGACTAATTGCTTTAGGCGTCTGTTCCTGTCTTGCTGTGTACTTTTTTTTTCACTGATTCCCAAATCTGCTCAACATTTCCTCATCTACCAGAGGATTGATTGATGAAATAATGCACTTTATTTTATGCATCCTATTCATACATTTCTTCAACACTGTTTACTTCATTATCCATCATTAGTTTTTGATTCACTCATGCATATATTCCTTGAGGTATTTCAGAAGAAATAGAAGTTTATAAAATATGTATTTAAATAAAATACAACATGTGAGAGATATAATATTTTTGAAATGAACTATCAAAGAGAAAATAAGCTGAAGCTAAGGGAACTGTAGTTCCTAATTTCTTTTGTGTAAAACAAGATGTATATCTTAGCACAGTGTTCATCTTTCAGACCACAGTAATGCTATTATCTCTTCTTCATTTGATGAATCTTGTACTGTTGACCTCTATAGCTAATATTACATCATCCTTTTTAAAAAACTCTTCATGGGATAACTTTTTCTGTTCTCTTCTTTCTTCTGGTCTTTATTATCTCTATGAGTTTTCCAAATGCACAAATACTCTGGATTTAATGGCTCAATAGAGCACAGAAGGTTGTTCATAAATCAAGCTGGATTTCAAGGGAATTGTTCTCATAAACATCCCATGAATCAAGGAGTGAGGGAACTAGCTGTCTAGAGTGTGCATGGTCTTTGTTAGGAGTACACAGATAAATATTAGTTTGTGTAGGTGGAAAAGGAGATTCTCTGTAGATCAAACATTTTTCCTGTGGTAGATTTATTTGGGAAAATGAAAAATTGTTGTGTTGACTCAATTGTATTCTGAATTATGCAGTATTTTCATTACCTGTTTGAATGTAGTGTCTATTGGGTAGAGGTCAGACACAGGTAAAATGGATTACTAAATCAGAAGCAAATCTGAAACATACAATGTGCCTGAGTAATTAAAAAAATAACAAAATGAAACAAAACAAAGATTTATTGAAGAAAATATTCAGTTGATAAATAACATTATTTATAATTTGAAAATTTGACCCAAATGACATTCATTAATTCAGTTTTTGTAAAGCCAATTAGTTTTATAAATTTATTGTTTGTTCTGATGCTATTTGTGAAAAGATTTTATCATAGCAGTAAAAATGAGATAAAAAACAAATGTGAATTATGTCCTCAATTATATTATTTGTTTTATCTATAATATTATGAACACATGTTCATATAGCAGTTTTATAGATGATAATCTTGTAAAAATATTGTTGACTTAATAAAAATTTAATTTTTTGCAATTCAGTCAAATTTTTGGAAGCATAGAAGATACTGAACTTCTTACATATAATTATTCTGAAGTATGTGTCTGCTTGTCTTATCCACCTCCAGTATTTCTAATAGCAAGAGAAAAACCACGTAGAACTTCCTTTGTTTCAGTCATTGTGGTATTTGCATGCACAAGTAAATATGTATTGGTAAATAAACTATGTGTTTACCAGTTAGGTAAACAATGTTCCTTTGATGAGCAAGTAAAAGATAGCTATTACAAATGACTTCCGTTGAAAACTGCAATAGTGATTGTGCTCAAAGCAGACTGTACACAGTGCAGCTGTGAAGAGTTAATTAACCTCCCAGCTGGCTTGCTTTGAGAAGCAAGTCCCGCTAAAGCCTATACCAAAATCAGGGTATTCCAGACCCAAATTCCATTCCCACAATTAAAACCTTCTTACCAGCAGGACGATGTTCTAATTACAGCCAAATATTTTATCTTGTCTGTCCCTAATTTGAGAAGGCTTTGTCCTCACAAGCCTGGCTTACATGAACTTTTCATAGGACCTTCATGACTGCATCCTCACCTGTAGTTCTCTCCTTGCCCACAGCTCACCTTTACCCTTATTGATTATTAATATAAATCAGTGGCTTGGAAAACCAGTACCTTTGTCAGTTGGAGCAGCATTGGTTGTCCTGTCCCACCATTTTCTGTCTTTCAGGATCCCCCCACCCTTTAGTTCTGTAATGTACACTGAATAGAAGACTAGTGCCTACTGCATTAGGTTTCCAGTAACGTTTCAATGTCTCCAGTAGATTTCTCAATGAACAAACAGTCTGGTGAGGAGCTGGGATAACTAAAGTGTGATTAAAGAAATTTCATTTGTCCTTTACTATTTTGCTCTCTGCCTTGTCTTCAATGCCAGCTGGGATATTTTAACTTACTTTTTAAATTTTATTTTAATGTATTCCAACACCAATAAAGAAAATATAAAGCACTCTATTGAAAAATAATTTTCAAAACAAAAATAGAGAATAAAATTTTAAATATATTATGAATCATGGTCTTAATGTGTTTTCACTTGCTAGTCCATCCCTCAATTCATTTCCTAATGATATTACACACTTCTTTGCAAAATTCACTTTAATTATTAACATAATATCTCATATTTGGCATAGTTTTGAGAATTTTCTATTTCACAGTATCTATTATATATTTTGGTCCTTATTTGTACTTTCAGTTTCTCAAAACAGACAGAAAATGCAATATTTACATGTGTCTCACTTAAGAGCATGGCCTTTAGGTGGATCCATTTACCTAGACATGTCTCAAATTTAACATTCTTTATGGCTGAGTACTACTCCAATGTATTTTTAAAAATTCATATTTTTATTTTTCATTAGTTGATGGGCATTTAGGTTGTTTCCAAGATTTAGCTGTTGCAAATGTGCTGCTATGCACATCAATGTGCATATATCCCTGTGACATGATGCTTTTAATTATTTTGGGAAGATGCTATTCATACCAAATTTGCTATTACATTCTTAATATTGAAGTTTCAGAAAATAGATAATTTCAAATATCTCTCTCCATTTACTAGAAAGCATATTCAATCCATTGTAGGAAGAGATATTTGTTTTAATAGATATCAAACATAAGATTTTTTTCTTTATTGGTACATTGTATATACACATCATGATCATACTCAATATTGAGAATTTGTACCAGTATATGACACAAAACATAAGATTTTTTAAAGGCATCAGGGCTATATTTTTTTGTAAGGCTATGTCTTAGTTACTTTTCTCATTGCTAAGACAAAATGATCAAGACTTAAAGTTAAAGGAAGAAAAGTGTATTTTGACTCACAAATTTTGGAAGTTTCAGCCCATAATCAAGTGGCTGCAAGGGAAAGTGGTGTGGCAGAACAATATCATAAAGAAGAAATTATTCTTGGCAGGCAGAAGGCAAAGTAACAGCAGCAGCAGGAGCAGCACCCAGAAAGCAAGCAACAAGTAGCAGTAGCAACCTTCTTTCTCTTCCTTATATCCTGCCCAGACCACAAGCTTTTACGGTAGGTAGTGCTGATGTTGAGAGTAGGCCTTCCCTTTATTCACAGAGACAACCATTTCAAACCAATCAGTGGACTAATTCAGTAATCACATACTATTAATTCAACAGTCACACTCTAGATTCAGACATCTCTATAAAGTTCCACCTATGGCTATATGAGGCTTTGGGCAGACATCTAGAAGTAAATCTTAACTGCTAAAAGTCTTCTTTAAACATCAAGCTCATTTGTTAGAGGAGTAGCATTCTAACCCTCACATGTGAGCCTATAAAGACAGAGGAACTGTAGCTTATCTGGTAATTTATGAACAACTTTTATCATAGCTTAACATATTTATAGCAATTTTATTTAGCATTTAAGTGACTATTTCCATTATAAAAGATCTCAAATGGAGTTTTTTATTTCTTTAATATTTAAGTTATTCTCAATATTAGCACTCTGAAAATGGTGGAAAGTCAATGAAAACTTATTGAGTGAATGATTCTTTCTAGTATCTTCTTTTCCACAATTCCTTGAGTCATTGTCATCTGTTTCTATCATATAATTCACTTCATGATTTTTTAAAAAATTGTTACCTACCAGTTAAACACCTGGGTAATAGCTTAGCTTTTGAAAAATGAATAAATTGAGAATGCTTTTTTGCTTTGCCTGAGTATCTATGTTTCTCCAAAAGTTGTATGATGGAATCTTAACAAAATGGTTGTGGATTTTGGAATGGAGCCTTTTGTGTCTCTCGCCACAGAACTGTGAATATGTCATTGTAAAATATCCAGAGAGACAAATGGCCCTTGGTGTCACAGCAGGATGTGATGAAAAGTTGGTGATCTGAAACAGGTAAGAAGGCCCTTGCAACAGTCTAATGATTTGAGTAACATGGTGAGTAGCCTATAGAAGAATGAGAAATAGTTGTCCATTTTCTATAAACTGCTCAGTCTACAGCATTTTATTACAACATTTCAAGGGGACTAAAACACCAATCCTGAAAATTTTTGACCTAATATATAATTTACTGTCACAAAAGGTATATTTACAGAGGTCTTTTTTTTTTCTAGGTCTAGTGATAGACCTTGAGAAAAAAGATAGTGAGCAAAAGAAAGATGATGCCTGTTACCATGTCCTCAGGATCTGGACAATTTATGCAGATTTACAATTTACTTAATTTGGATTTATGGATGCTTGCCTTGCCCTGTGGGTTCAACTACTAGGATTATTCACAGACATCTGCCCCACCCTGCAGGATCTTCAACTACAGGGCTAATTGCGGATAGCCAACCTGCTTTATGCATGCTAGGATTATGGGTGTGAAGGCTTGGTAACAAATAAAGATGTTGAGGGTGTAAGGCTACCTTCTTTTGCTGCTGCTCAAAGTAGCAAGAGTCCAGCCTAGGCCCACTCTTTTCCTCAAGGTTCCAATTTTGTTGTTTGTCATTTGTTAATCCTTTTGGTGTGGGATTCAGAGGGGACTGGAACTTGCCATGAGAGTCCTGGCTGAGTCCTCTTCCCCTGGTCCTCCACACTATGCAAATCAAGTATGAATGGAAGAGACACAGATTAATCAAGCAGTCCTGTAAAATACCATTGCCTCCGGTCTACTTTAGCTACCTTCTTCTATGAACATTGCCATGGCATTTGCTACTTCTGAAATGGTAAAAGTCTTACCCTCAGCTGTAAATGTGAACCCTGGATCACTCTTTCCCTGTTAGTTCTATTGTCAGACATCTCTTGGATGACTGTTTCTGTTTCTCAGTGTACCTTACTTCTGCCTTTGATTTCCTTTTGTCTCTTTACTTGATATTCTATGGTGTCTTTCCCTTGTCCAGGGTTTTATCTCCATCAATTCTGTTCATCACATAAATTACTGAAAGCAGAACAATTTTTAAAAATACTATTATTGAAGGATATTTAATGTTGTTTGAGTAGAACTATTAATATATCAAATTAAGCATTCTCTAAATACTGGGGTATAACTCTTTTTAATCAAAATTACATTGAAAGGCTAAGAAGTGAAAAGCCAAACAGAACCAATCTCAGTGTGAAGTGGTCTCCTCCTTCCAATTTATTTGTCTGACTAGTGCATATTTATCATCCTTTTACACTATATATAACGATATTTCCCCTCCTCATCATATAATAATGCCAAATGGTTAATCTTCATCTAAATTATGTTGCATTTTTTCTAGTTGAGACAAAAATAATCTAGAAATTCTATACATTTTAGCAACTACCTAAATGGTAAGGAAGAGCTACTCAGTTAAGGTACATCTGAGTTCATTAGTTAGTAAGATTGTCAAGGCTTGTGTCTTTGCAACCAGCAGACTGTGTTTAGAGGTGGATGGATTTGACTACCAAAGATGAAGGAAGTCAGATGAGAAATGACAGCTGTCTTGAAGATATCAGAGAGTGGCATGAATACTTTGGATAATCTTTGGGGGGTACAGCAAATGCTTGAAAGCAGAGTAGAGTTTGCTTTTAGTGACCATATAAAAGATGTGTTTTCATCTCCATCCCCATCAAAACTGATTTTGAGATTTCTTGTAAGACCCATCAGATACACTAATAGAAAAGAAACTGAAGGATTCAGTAATTGGTTTTCATCTAAATGAGGTTATTAGTATTGCAGAGACACAGAGGTGGGATGGAATAAAAGGAGAATTGAGACCAGTGGAGGACAGTGAGAAAGGAAGGAAGAAAGGAAGGGAAGAAGAAATAGAGACTAGGAGAAAGGTGAAAAGGAGGGAGAAGAGAGCAAGGGAAAGCATGGGAAAAAAGAAAAGGGATGTATGACCCGAGAGCCATAATTCTATCATAAATCGTCCAATTTCAAGAATTAATTTGAAAATATCTGAAAATTCTCACCTTTGCCTTTTACACAAGGAAATGAGACTATTAAATAGAAGATACTGGTACAAACTCCCAATGTTGAGTGAAATTGTGTGATGTGTATATAAAATAAAGATTTATTGAAAAATAAAAAGCTAGCGCCGGGTGTGGTAGCTCACGCCTGTAATCCCAGCACTCGGGAGGCAGAGACAGGAGGATTGCTGAGTTCGAGGCTTGCCTGAGTTACGTAGTGAGCTCGGTGCTAGCCTGAACTACAAAGCGAGACCTGTCTCAAAATAAATAAATGAATAAATAAATAAATAAACAAACAAATAAATAAATAAAAAGCTCTCTGTGTTGATATCATCATTTCCCCCTTAAAATCCTGAATTTATCTCTATTTTCAAAATCAAAATGAACTTGTATTCAAAATATAAAGGAAAATTGTGTGTTGTATTTGTTAAGTGTATGTGTGTGTGTGTGTGTGTGTGTGTGTGTGTGTGTTATCCCACTGTGAGTGGCATTCTGTGTAAGGACATATTAGTGCATTGTGGTCACTACTGAATCTCCAGAAGGGTAGGATAAGTTTCAAATACTAGCTTAGGTTAGAAAGCAGATTCTGAGAACATATCTGAGGTTATGTACATTGCAGGTTCCAGTGTTTTGCTTAAGCCATTTCTCTGAGAAAGCAGAACACATTATTATATAGTTTCTGTTGGAACATAAGATATTTAGCTCAATGTCTAGGCTCAAGAAGTTAATGAATATATGGTAACAAAGATTTTAACAAATAGCAGAATTCATTACTTCAGATATATATTCGTTTACGATCTCTGGTAAAGAAACTGAATGATTACCTAAAGCTAAAATATATAGTCTAACCTGAAAAAGCTTTTCACATTCTAAAATACTAGATTTTAAAAGTATTATTTTTAGTATATTCATGGGTAATGTATTAGTGATTTTTAAAACAGAAAAATGTAATAAGTGATTATAACTGAATAAAGATGAGTTGGTCATGCTTCTTCATTTCCCAGCCTACATCTGCTTGAGCAGCACACTATTCCACCAACCACAGTCTTCATGTAGGAATGGAGTGAGGACCAAACCCTCTTTAGATATACATATTCTGTTGTATCCAAAAACAAAAGCAAAAGGAAAAAAAGTCTTCAAAAGAGCAAAATATTTTATGTTCTTTTTGTGCAAATTTAAATTACTAGGTTAGTTTAGAAAGCAGATTCTGAGGAAAAATCTGAGAAGATAATGATTCTGAAGAAACACTTTAGTGTATCTTATGTTTACTTGAGGAAAAGACAGAAAAATTCACATGAACATGGTTAGTGGTGAGACTAATTTGACTTTAATGTAATAAAATATTTCAGTGAAACCTCTAGCCAATGTTTTCTTGTATTTTATGTAAATATGGACAAATTACTTCTGTGCTTCTTACATTACTTAGAATATGTATTTTATATATATATATATATAAATGTTTTTTAATCTTCACTTTATGTACAAATGTATTCTTGCTCCCTGTGTGTGTACATATGTGCATCTGTGTAATAGATATGCACACCTTTGCATTATATGAAACAAACCTGGAAAAAGACCATATTTATCCTTGATTGCTTTACAGAGCTAAGTTTTTTTTAAAAAATTGAGAATATCAAGAACAAGGCTTAAACAGAAAGTCAATGTGGAGATATGCCAAAATCACAGTGGAATAAGCTAATGTAACTCCTTATTACTTACCTTGTTGAAATATGAACTATCATGCATCACTATGAAACAGATGAAATGCCAGGAATGTAGCCTTAAAGGGCTATGTCCAAATTACACTTGGATGTCTGGTAAAGCTAAGTACAAAAGAGGTGAGATAATGCAGTTAGTTTTATAACAGGAACTGAAGTGAGCAAAGAATGTAAGTATACTAATATGTCAGCCAAAGCTGGTAGATAAAATGTTTTAAGTCAAAATCTGATGCAACTGGATTACATTAATTGTACCTTTTCCTATATCAAGTTTGAGGGAATAGAGAGGAAAAATATTTCAGCATTTGAAAAATAATACAAAAAATAAAACTTTCATAGCTACTGCATAAACATATTTTGTCATTCAGTATTTGCTCTCAAAAAATGAAGAAATCATTTTGAAAAGAAAAACATCTTTTACAATGATTTTAAAAGGTTTGATCATTAGGCAAATATACTTGGAGGAGAAGAAACATTTTAAATAGAAAGTACATGAAATTAAGAGACAACAGCAATAATAAATCAGTCCTAGTTGCTAATCACTTACTTATTCCAAATACTGAGTGTACCCTTGGTTTTATTTTATTTTAATAAACATCAGTGAGGTAGCATATGAAACTGAGAACCTTTAAAATGAGGGATGCTGTACTAAAAATACAGGGAAGGAAGAGCAGTAGTGTATTCTAAAAATACAGTATTATCTGTAACCAAGAAATCAACTTAATAAAGACTTTAACCCTTTCCAGTAAATAAGAAAGGAGTTATCAAAATAGTTCATGAAAGTAAAAATTGTAAATGAATTTTAAGAACAACTAGATGTTTTGTCACAAAATCAGAGTTGTGGAATAAGGTGCCAGTGAAAAATGAAGGCAAGGAAGTTGAGATAAAATTAATGAGGACAGGCTTGCTTGAGGGCCTTTTCTGTCCTGCATTTCTTTGCACCACATGTCATTATGACCTATCCCAAGGATAGCATAATCTTATCAAAAAGTCTAATCATTTCCTATTTCCATGGATACACAGGCTACCAGTGTCTTTTCTCAGTCGCTAGACTGAAACTCCACTCACACTTTCCATGAATGCTGATGCTGAAGTTTTGAAAAGATAGGAGACTGACTTTAAGCTATTAAATAATTTGGTTTAGCTTCACTGAAGCAAAAATATGAAAGCTCTAAAGTTCCTTGTGGGTTTGTTCACTGCTGTCTTGACATTGTACGGAAATATGATAGAAAGTCAGTTTAGAGCCGTGCCCAGGGAACATATTAGTTGACCTACAGAAGTTTTATTCAGAACTTCGTGATTTTTGATAACAGATTTGACAAGTATGTGGTTGAATTTATTAATAGATTCAAAAAATATTTATTAGTGCTGATATGGAGCAAGAAACCCTGTTGGTGCAAGCAGGCAGGTGCAACGGGCATGGCGACTCTTCTCAGTACACCCTCTGGGACTCGCGAATGTTCGGTGTCATTGATCAGAGGTGTCAATAGAAGCATTATTTCTGGCTAATATTTATAATGTATGAAACGGGATAAAAGCCTCACACGAGAAGCTTTTTTCTGCGTCAGCCCATTTCTCTCGGGTAAAATTCTTCCATCTTTTGCCTAGATCTGCCCGGGAGGAGGATTGGAAACTGCCTGGGTCACAATCTTCCCTAAAGGTGATAGGTTGCTGAGGACCCACAGTTTCTAATGAATACATTCACAGCTCCCCCCCGCCTTGTCCCCATTTTCTCTTTTTCCTCTTCCTTTCTTTTTGCGTGAACACCTTAAGTTTTGTCGCTGTGGTTTTGGTGTTTTTGTTATTTGTTTGTTTGTTTTCTGGTTTGTGGCACAGAGAAATGCTGAGTCTGACAGAATGGAAGAGAAAAAGCATTTAACTATGCAGGAGATGGAGAGGGAGGGGAGGGAGGTATAGCAAGATGTTGCTCTTTACACACACACACACACACACACACACACACACACACACACACACACACACACGAATGTAATCGCTGCTTCTCTTCTCTCGCTGACGAGATCGGAGACTCCTCAGAGCTCCGAGACCCTCAGCAGACTCACAAAGCTAATTTTCCCGCTTCCTTGAAGCTATGCGAGCCCGCAGATTTAACTTTTTCAACTCTATGGTCATTCACCTTTTTCCATCTTTATAAAATCTGGTGGAAAATCTCACTTACTGTTTTTTTCTTCCTCTCTCTCATCCTTAACATTGTTTAAGGTTAGAATTGTATTCTCCTTGATCTGGCATATCCCATATTTACATCAATATGCTCCATTAAAATGGACCATACACCCTTTTCAGCAATATGTATTAGTAGTAGATAACTGATGAATGTTTAAACTGCTGACTTTCTATATAAGTAAATATTACAAAAATTCATTTCTCTACTTAGTGGGAACAAACAGATTTGATTTTGTTTCGTTTTGTACTGGGAATATGTTTTGTCTTGATTAGAATTGTTCTTCATGAACGGAGTTATTTTTTACTACTTTTGTGGCATGTCAAAATTCCTCTTTCCTTACTGAAATGAACAGTTCCTTCCCAGTGGTGAAAACTGTAACACAACAGCATTTCCAGTGGAGCATTTTAGGCAGGAAGAACTTCTGTCTCCCCATCTGCACACACACAGATCAGGATATAACTTCCCAATGATCTCACAGCAAATATTTTGCTATTAATGAGTTTGTGCATTTCTGTGCACATGCAACAAGTTGCATAGTCTATAGGTCTCACTTGCATATCATAACTAGATGTAGGAAAAAATGAAAGGCTAGAAATCAATTAAAAACGTAGGATCATCATGTGCCTTCCTCTCCCACTAACGAGCATGGGAATAATGGACAGAACTGTTATGCATATTGTGCACAGGGCTCTAACACAGGGAATTATATTCCTAAGCATCATGGATACAGACATTAGTAGGGAGCAGACAGTTTTCATTTTAGAGAGCCTAAAATAAAATATCACGTGGGGTAGCTTCAAAAACTGATCAACATTAGGAACATAACATGTTTTGATGTTCTAGTTATCATTAACAGAAAGTTTGTGTTATCAGTATTATTTCATAATTCATTATGTCTTTTCCTCATTTATAAAGCTTTATTGACCTATATTTGATATACAAAGAACCATAAAGTGTGTTGTGTGTAATTAGATAACTTTAGAAATGTGCTATCTCTGTGATCCTATCATCATAATGAATGTTAAATATAGCAGTTTCCAAGTTCAAATGTCTTTGTTTGTGTGTGCGTGTTTACTTGTGTGTGTTTGTGTGTGTATTAAAAATAACTCAATATGAAGTCGGCTCTCTTACCACATTTGGAGCCATACAACAGTTATTATTAACTATAGACAGCATGTTATGTAACACACCTGTAGAATTTGTTCGTCTAATGTAACTAAAACTTTCCACCCATTGAAGAACCCTTCATTTCTCCAACTATTGTATTCTTTGCTGCTATGAATTTCACCGTTTAGATGCTTTACAGAAGTAGAAGCATGCAGTATTTGCTCTTCGATGTCTAGCTTATTTTATCTAACATAAAGTTTTCTAAGTTCATATTACCACAAATGACAGGATTTCCTTCTTGTTTTAAAAGCCTATAACTATCAATTTAACATCCAGTTACATTATAAAGCTATACATATATACAGTATATAAAATCGCGTTTTCTTTTTTCATTCATCTGTCAATGAACACTTCACATTTTTCCATATCTTGACTAAAATGAGGAGTTGGGTATTTCTTCAGAAATACATGGTCTGTTATTCTGGAATATATCAGGAACTGTGATTGCTAGGCCATGTGATAGCTATACTTTTATATCTAATGTAGCATTTTTTCTTCCTACCAATGGGATATATATGTCCCAGTTTTCTCCATATTTTCTTACATCTTTTTGTCTTTTTCAAATTATAGCCAGTCTAATAGCTGAGAGATGATGTCCTAGTTAATTCACTGTAATTTTGTTTGAGTCTTTCTGATAATGATTCTGAGCTATTGTTGTATAATTGTTTTCCATTTATAAACCATTATCTTATAAGATACCAGCTTTTAAAATATATTAAGAATTCCTTCAATTCAATAGCAAAAAACAAATAACTCAATTAAAATGTAGACAAAGCACATCAATAAACATTTTTCTAATGAAGACATGCAAATTGAATGCTTTAATTTTTCTCTGCAGTTTTATAGGTCCCAGAATAAAGTATGTGCACTCTTTCACTATATTTATCCTCAATGTTTGAATTTTATCTTACTGTAAGCTACATTTTAAAAATTCAGTTTATGAGTGTTTATTATTAGTGTATAGAAATACAATTGATTTGCATTTTAAATTCTGTATTCAGCAGAATTCCTCATCCTACACATTTAGTTACTCACCACATTTGCTGTTCTTCGGGCACAAGGTTTCTGAGGATTTGTATTACACCATTGCCACTATTATTGCCCCATTATAATTTTTCTTCTTTGCATTTTAAAGCTAGAACATTTTAAAGGCATAATGAAGTAAACTGTTTCTTACATATCCTCTTCCTAGTTCCCTTTTATTGATCTAATAATAGATCTCAGTTTTTTTATATTATATCATTTAAACTTTACTTATTTTTAAATGAAGGAATAGGAATTATGTATGAACAGTGCTTTATTATTTTGGGGAAAATAAGAACAACTGAATTATAAATGGCATTTCTAAAAATCATTTGAGTAACTCATGACATTATCTTCTTTTAAGTGCACATTACAAATTCTATAGTACTTCCACCTAAATCATAATGAACATTTTCACACAGAAGGAGCTGTGGTAGTAAAATCTCATTTTATACATCAATAATTTGGGGAATGTCATCTGATTAGATGTGCAGAATGAACAAGAATCAGGGCCTATGTTTCCAGCTCCTGTGTAATATCCACCATTCTCCACATATTAGCATTCTTATTCCCTCCATATTCTCGCATGCCTGTCACCTGTGTATAACACTTTCCTTTACAATTAAAATAAGTGTGTGTCACTTTCCTTAAAGATTATCTTAAAATAAACAGGAGAAGGTGAGACATGCTTGTGTGAACAGTATGCAAATCTGTTGGCAAGGAAGATTAATCTCTTTCTTCACTTTCCAAAGTTTCTTCCTTCAGGCCCTCAGCTCACCGACCTGCCTCCCACGAATGTGTCAGGGGGATTTCTTCAGGGCTGCTAGAAGAGGGGGAGCCTGGGGTCGTCCTTCAAGTGTAGAAATGGAATTCATCCTCAATCATTCTTTAAATGTTCATATGAAGCATTGTGTTCAGGATCTAGCATGGGTACAGCTCAGTACTGGGTGAAGGAGAACTGAAGAAACAGTGCCAGAAGGCTCTATACTCAATGCTTTGTCAAAGCTCATCCCTTGCTGTAGACAAAACTATTCAGCTGATCTTGAGGAATGAGCCATTGAAATATCACATTGTTACTATTACTGAGTTCATTGACACCTGGTGAACAACTTTCATGGCAAGTATGTTACCACGGATCTCACAAAACAGTATTAAGAAAGAAATATATGGAAACAGAAATTCATAGAAAATACTAACTATGCTTTTATGCAATACAATTAAAATGGGCTCCACACTCCTTAAAAGAAAATTTAGTACTTTACCATACTTCAAGAAATACAGAATCTGCCTCTTTAATTAGAGACGTTGTCGCTTTCAGTGATATACTTCCCTAAGCCTGATCCCCAAAGGCGTAATGTTGTCTAGATTATCAACTTGTAAAAATTCTTTCTTTTTCTCTCTGTAGCTTAACTTTTTTCTTTCTTTCTTTCCTTGGTTCATTTTATTAGGCTTGGGATCAGATGCAAGGCCTTATTTATCCTTTACTGAACTGTGCCTGTACCACCAGCTCTCTCCACGATTTCTAATAAATTATGTGATTAGAAAGAGGAATGAATATATAGTTACTGTCTTTCACATGTTAACAAGTTTCTTGATAAAATTAAACCAAACAACAAAATAACCGATACCCACTTTCTCCCACAAGCCAACTAACAAACTAGGAACAATTTTCCCGAAATTTCTCTGAATTAAAACATTTGGTTTATACACAAGTAACATTGCTTTCCAAGGGATATAAATGATAATTTAAGATTCAGGATGACTTCAGTAAATTGCTTCTCTTACAAAGTCAAATAATTTTCTTATAGAAGCTGCAGCTGGCTAAATATGTAAATTTTCAGAAAAGAATAATATAATTTTGTAAGCAGTTCTCTTTGTTTTGCTTTCAAGATTTTATTTCTGTATTTCATTTTCAACAGTTTGCCAGATATATCCAAGTGTAACTTTTCATTGAATTCATTTATGCTTTTACAAAGCAATTTTATTAAACAAAAGATCTGTATACCACTTCATTTAAAAAAAAATCCAACTTAGGTGATTTTTGCCACCTCATATCACCAAAACAGTCTACTGAGAAGCATCATCTTCTCATCCCCCTGAAGTCTAGGTATCATGGAGCTACTTATTCTAGCTCTATGAATTTTCCTATTCTGGGTATTCACTATGTTTCCTGTCAAAATAGCCCATGCTCCCAACGCAGTAAAGACCTTAACATATCCAAAGAAGTGCAAATCCTGCACAGTGAGTTCTCACATCACAATGGAGTGCAATCAAACTGACAAGAAAAACATGCTCACGATAGAATTACTTCTCTCTTCCCTTTTCTATTAAATGTTTGATATAAGAGCAACTGTACAATATACAAGGTTCTTGTCTGATTGCTTCATTTAATATTATGGTTTCAAATTACATTGATTTTTCCTACAGATTCTTCAAGTTTATCTTTGTTGATGGCAGAGTAGTATTCCAATGTGTGTAAGTGACACGTTTTCTTTATACTTTCATCGCTGATGGGCATATATGTTGAGTTCCAAGATTTAATGACTCTGATAAACATAGGTAGTGCTCTCATAAACATAGGTAAATATACATTGCTGTAGTATGCTTTAACTCTTTTGTGAAAATACTAGTCTAAACTTGTCTTGAACTCACAGTGACATGACTGCCTCATCTTACTGAGTGCTGGGATTATAGGCATGCATCACACCTGGCCCAATATCATTTTTACTATTGAATTTGTATTCACTTCCAGTGATAATTTCCCTTTTTCCTCTTATGCTTTCTGTTCTGCTCCCTGAATTGATAGTTTTTTCCCTTCAAAACTCAGGGTCAAATGGGACCTCTAATCCTATTTTTCTGAGAAATTTCTACACTGATTTTCATGGTGGTTGTACTAGTCTGCCTAGTGTACATTCCCACCAACAGGAGAAAAGGGTTCCTCTCTCTCCACTGCCCGCCCCCACCATTTGTTACTGGTTGATGTCTTGATAGCAGCCATTCTTTCTGTAGTAAGTTGAAATCTCAGTGTTGTTTTCATTTGCATTTCATGAAAGACCAGTGACATTACATTTTTTCATATATTTATTTGCTCCCTTTACTTCTTCATCTGAAAAAGTCTGTTTATTTCAGACTTATGATTTTGAACAAGTGACACCCTGATTTTGAATTTGTCAGTACAGGTTTAGAATACAGTAAGTTTCTGGTGTCTGGCTCACAACTCTTCTGCTCAGAGAAGTAGAAGATGTCCTGCTACCTACTACTAGTGGATGAAATCCACTTACTATTTGGTAGTGGTGAAGATTTCTCTTCCTAGCTTTCTTAAACTGAAAATTCATATATGGAGTTATAATATGTCTGTCTAGAAAACAGTATTAAATGCACATTTATCTTTAAAACATTGAAGAATTTTTTTCTCTGCCAAAGATCAAATAAATATTAAAGGAAGCTTCACAAAACCTTTCTAGGTGCATGCAAAAAAAAAATCACTGTTTAGTATTCATTTATCTTTTCAGTCTAAAGTTTTAGAGTCAATATCTGGTTGCTTTATAAGGGCATTCCACATGTCTGCCTCCTTCTCTCTTCTCCTCTTCCCTAAACTTCAATCCCACAAAAACAGATTTGAAATTTCTTAAGGGCCACAGCTGGACACAAAATTATATTGTGCATTACAATGATAAAACATGTCATCCCTTCTCAGTGATATGTACTAATGATACATGGTAAACATTTTGGATGATTAAAAAAAATTAGAAGTGGAGTTACTATACAATTTGCTGACCAGTTTAGCTTCTTCTCCCCAGCTAAATTTACTAAAGTTTTGTTACAATCTCAACATTCATCATTTTTTTTTCTGATGGTAAAACAGCAGCATATGGTGCTTTAAAACAAAAGATAATTAGAATTCTGTCTTGCCAGTCTTTAATGTTCTAGTCAAAAAATATTGTTAATGGAATTTACAAAAAATAAGCAGGGTACAAGAAGAATTTTTTTAAACAATTAAGTAAATCATCACTTTAGCAACAACATCTGTATATTTGTAGTTTTCAGGCTTATGAGTTCACTCCTATGAATGCATGTTAATATTCTCGAGTATTTTTAGAAATTTAAAAATATTTTTCTAAAATTTTCTTCCCAAACATTAGCAAAAAAGAAAATCCTTTCCATTCTAAAATAATGTGTCACTGGGAATCCAGTTGATAATGCCTTGTCCACTACTTTTTGCTAAGGTGCCATATGAGAAACTGTGTTAATCTATAGTGATACTTAAAATTTTAGGTAAGAGAGCTAGATTTTTATTTTATATTTTTGTGGTACTGGGTATTGAACTTGGGCCCTTGTGTTGAAAGGTAGGCAAAGTACCACTGAGCCAAACCCGCAGGCTGAAAGCTAGAATTTATCAAGAATTTATAGCCAAATACTGTGACCTGTGTTGACCTGGTGATGAATCATGTCCCCAAGGAGAAATCTCATACTTAACAAATAGTCGGAACTCAAAATGCAGCTGAGAGTGCATTCCTTTTCATAAAATGTTATTAGTATAACTGAATTACAAGGCTTATAAAATTACTAGATTTGAAATCTATTAAAATACCATGCTGCACCTCCAATGTACCTTACTTACATTTAAATTTTTTAACCAGTATTTCTAAACTTCTGGGAAAGTTTTGGAAAAGCCTCTGCTTTTTATATTTTTCCTTGCTTTATGCTGCTATTCTTTTTTTGTTATTGTTGTTGGTATAATAATACTAAATCGTGGGTATAACTTTCTGAATTAAGAAGTTTTAATTCTGGAATTAATTTCCTGATTTTAAATTTCAATTCTCTGAAATTTTGATTTGGAACGTAGGTTTCCATTGTTATGTATCACATTTAGAATATCAAGCAAGTAAAACTGACTTCTGCACGTCTCTGAAATCTGCTTCATTTTGATAGAGGTGTTTCTCATACTGCTTTTGTCTTATTTTTTATATTTTAAAAAATGGAAAGCAGAGAAAAAAGCCTCAGACCCCACATCTTCATAGAGTTCTGGCTATTATCCAAATTATGCTGCACAACGTAATGAGCTGACTGAACTGCATAATTTGTACTTACTCATTCCTTATAGATGTTTGCTTTTATTTTGGTTGAGGAAAAGAAAGGCTAATTCTGGAGGGCATTTCCAGGGAAGTTAATGAGTATTAAATGCTGTCGCCCTTTACGTAGGCCTTGCAAAGCATGGGGAGGTTCCTTAACAATTCACCTGATCCAATAATTTTGACAACCACATTTAAATCCACTGCTTCTTCCTATTCAATATGTCTGTCGTAACTTTTCTACTTGTATGTAGGGGTACTGAATGAATGTGAGTATTCTGGAGAATCAGCCTGAGGGAGATGAAAGGAAGTAAAATTGGGGGCGTCATGAGATCTATATTATATAGTTGTATAATCACTTCTGTGTTTACCAGGCATCACTGTAATCTATCTGCCCTGTGAAATTGAAATTTTAGAATACCATACTGACTATTGGGTTTTTCACACTGTCAAGGCCTAGACTCTTTTCTAGTTTAACTGGCAAAGGATACATATGGATAGTGGAATAGGTAAAACTTTAGACACATGAAGATAGAAGCCAAGATATAGAAAATTTTCCTAATCACCAGATGTATGAAGTTCAAAGCATAGAAACAGGATTTTACTTATTCTTAGTCAACAGATTTTTTTTTGGTCAGCTATACAATTATTTTTGTTTTTGTTTTGTTTTTGTTTTTGTTTTCATTTTTGAGACAGAGTCTTGCTTTGTAGTTCAGGCTGGCCCTGATCTCACTATATAGCCCAGGGAAGCCTTGAATTCAGCATGAAATCATAAAATCAGGGTCTAGATCTGGCTGTTCTCTTAACAAAGCCACTCATGTGAGGCTTTAGCCTATGTGAGAAAACAACTTCATTTGTCAGAGTCTTAGACTGCACATCACTGATATGTGTGTGAGCATGTTGTGCAGACAGTGTAATTGTCACCCATAACTAACTTGAACTGAGCTATTTTACCAAAGGAAGCAGAAAAATATTCTTCAGTCTCTCTTTGTTGTAAATTTGCCTCAAAAATAGAAAAGATATTTAATAATATCATTTTGTATGGTTAGTAGAAAAAAAAAACAATACTAGATGTTTTGTTCTCAAAATATTTTGAATTCTTCCAGAAGTTATGAGAGAGGCCAGCAGTCACTCTATTACTCAGAGCCTTAGTAAAGATTCTCATTACCTTTCACACTGAGGAAATACATGTTGCCCTCTGGAACTAGAAGTAGGGCAAGGTAATTTGTATTAATTTCTGTTCAATCAAGGGAGGTTCAGTGGAGGACATTTTATTTAAAAAACCTTGCTATGAAAATATAAAGAATGTTACCCTAATGATCACACCCATTAAGTGTTCAGTAAACCTTACTGTCTGCTTCACAGTCAAGTGGATCTATTTTCATCCTAGTGGAAGCAAGAGCAATTTGTTAAAGAAGTGACATTAAACAAGTCTGCCACTAACTTACTATGTGACTTTGGACGAGTCAAATCTCCTCTGAAATAATGGTGATGGGCAATTCTTTCCAATTTACCTTTAGCTCTATGGGAACATATTCTAGACAACTATTAACAATTTAATGATAGAGATTCACTTTATACATTGCCCAGTGAGAATTAAAGTTGATTAACACTCAGTACTCATAGTATGTCAACATGTGAAAAACCATGTCATTTTATTACCATTAAGAACTTTATGAAATGGATAATTCTTGAAGTCCTGTAAATTAATTAAAATAAAATGTTATGTAAATATTTGTCAAAACATTCAGCAAACTTATCTTTCAAGTTCCTAATACTCTGACTAAATGTGGTACTTGTTTTTCAACTTGCCACTGTCTACTAGAAATAATGAATCAAAATTGAATTTGTTCATGTAATTGAAGCACCAAAGTTAAAATTAGTTCAGATGTTGGAAACGGTGGAATCATCTACTGGGTTTATTGCTGACATCTGCCCCACCCTGCAGGATTTTAAACTACCAGGAACATTGCACTAGGATTATTGGCATTAAGACTTACTTGGATTTAAGGATGTCTGCCCTGCCCTATTGGGATATTCAACTACAGGGATTATTGTGGATAACCTCCCTATTTTATGCATGCTAGAATTTTGGGTGCAAAGGCTTGGGACCTTATGCATGCCAGTATTCTGGGTGTGAAGGCTTCGTACCTAATAAAGGTTCGAGGAGCTCAGAGGATTCAGGGCCTTTCTACTTGTGCAATATTTGGTCTTTTGCTTCTGCTGCTCAGAGCAGTAAGAGCTGAGTCCAGGCTCACCCTTTTCCTCAAGGTCCCAAATTTGTTGTGTGTTGGTTGTTAATACTTTTGCTGTGTGACTCACAGGGAACTGGGTCTTGCCATGAGGGTTTTGGCTGTGTCCTCTTACCCTCTCTTCCATATTGAGGGGTCAATTTCAAGACATTTCCTCCTACATTTATCACCTACTCTTCCTATTTATTTATTTATTTATTTATTTATTTATTTATTTATTTTCCCTGGTGATTCTCAATGTAAAACAACAAATGTTTATAGGATTAAATAGACAGATATTGAACATACTGAAAGGAAAAAAAAACTGTCAAGCAAATTAATATTATGGCAGAGATTAGTAATGTTTGTTAATATGCTCCTTATTATCTGATTTATAATGGGAATTTATTCCATAAATTATTCAGAATAATTAAGGAGAAAATCACGTTAACATAACTAGGACTTGCCGAGTATGTAATGTCACTAAAGATCACAGTTTATATTTCAGCTTTACTATTCATTATCTTGGTGACCTTGGGAATCACTTACTTCACTAGTCTGTGAAATATATTTTTCATAGAATTTTTATGGATATTAAGTAATATTGTATTCATTATCCTACAAGATGCCATATAAATAATTCGCTGACAAATGATGGCTAAGTTATTCGAACTTCAAGATAATTATGAGCTCGTAAGCTGTAGATCTAGAGGACTTCTGTTTGTCTCTAGAGTTCACATATTTCCAATTAAATATTAATAGAAATTAACACATTGTTTTTGCTATAAAATGCTTATAAACTTTCTATTTTTTTCTCACACAGTAAATGTGCATGACAATGGGATATGAAGAAAGGTGTTTGGCTATTTCTACTTAACACATAGTGAAAAACCATGATAAGGAACAATAAAATATTAATGTAATGCATTGTTCTAGTAGAATTACTATTGTGTTTCAGGGTTTTAAAACATCAGTTTGTTGAGGTATGAATAACATGTGAAAATTTCACATAGTTAATAAGTGGAACTTGATGCATTGGTAAATAATTATATTCCTGTGAGAACACCAGGAGAAACAGTGCCATAAACATATGGATTTCATCCAAAGTTACCTCCTGTTCTTTTTATTGATATGATAAGAACATGAACATGATATTTAATCTGTTAGCACAACACTGAGTAATCAATACAGTATCATCAACTAAAGATTTTTAAACTAGTTGAGCACATGAAACACAAACTTCCTGAAATTCCATAGATGCTAAGATGGTGCAGTTCCTGGTATTCAGAGTGAAAGCATATAGCCAAGGAAATAGCACTTGATTGTGTGTGTGTGTGTGTGTGTGTGTGTGCGTGCATACTATATTCTTTCTCTTATTTTTAAGGATAGTTGACAGAAAAGAGATGTTTTATTAGTTGAATATGTAATTTCACTGAAGTAAACATTACAATAAATTAATGTTTATTTTTTTCTGTTGGATAAGATATTTCCTTTCAGGGAACAAAACAAAACAAAACAAACAACAACAAAAAGCCTTCTCCCTTTAAATACATTTTTTTTTTGAGACAGGTTCTCACTTTGTAGTTCAGGCTGACCCTGAGCTCACTAGGTAGCCCAGATAAGCCTCAAACTCAGCAATCGCCCTGCGTCTCTGTCTGCTGAGTGCTGGGATTTCAGGAGTAAGGCACCGTGCCCAGCACTGTGGTATGTGGTACTGATTGGTGGTGGGCGTGAATCATTACACCCAGTATTGTTGTATGTGGTTACTGGGGATCAAATAAGGGACCCTACTCTTGTTAGGCAGATACTCCAACCACTGAGCTAAAACTCCAGGGCATATTTTTTTCTGTTTTTAATACATGTCTTTCTATGATATATCTTCAATATGCTGCTGTTTAATGTGAAAGACTTCTGTGTTTCATTTCTGGTTTCACTTTGAAATCTGTAACTCCTCAGGTTCCAAATCAAACACATCAGCTTGAGTCCCTAAATGCTCTTCCCACACTTCCTATTTAGGTTTGTTAAACAGTATATTACTGTCTGTCATTCATAACTACACATTTGTGTTTCACTCTAACTGATCTCGCACATTCTGACACCAAGATCTCTTGCTTGCTTCTGCTACACTGCTTTTCAGAATGATTTGCTCTTCTTTAGCATATTGTTAAATATTTCTAAGTTGCAAAAATGTTCCAGATTCTCACATTGCCTTTTATCCTTGTTTTGATAATATCATATCACTTGGTTCTGAGTGCATAATTTTTGTCATGACCCATCTCTGTGAAATAATAATTAGTTTATATACATATCACTACTATGTTGTGGAGAAAACATGATAGAATATTTTTGTAATTATTCCATTATCTAGGTCTCTTTTCACAAAAATTGAATTGTTTTACTTACTATATAAATCATATAATAGCATAAATTTCTCCATCTTTCCCCAAATTTACCATCATCACCACTTTTGACTCTTGATCTGACCTTAATTTGCTCTATTTTCTATGCATATGACTAATAATATAAACTTTTAAACTAACAAAACTTTAAGCTTCATTCAGTGCTGCAGATTGCCTTACTCCAAAGCAATATCTGAGATAATATAGTATATTGGTTTACTAGGGAAAGATCAGAATCTGCAAGCTGCAGAGGATGAAACAGGAAGTAAGAAGAAGGAGAAATAAAGCTGTGATGTAGTCCCATTAAATACACCTGATATGATAAGGAGTTGACATGTGGAGCTTTGAAAGTGGAATATACTTCAGAGTTATCCTGAGTTGGGTCAAGAGGATTTTGCTTTTACGTCCTACATTGGCCAATTGCTGGTTGTTGCTTGACTTTGAAGGACTGTCCTTCTTGAATGTGGTACTAGGCAGCCTGTTTTAGGGGAGACCTAAGACCTGCATACTTCTCTCACAGCATCTCCCATTGATGTGGATATAATAAATGTTTCATTTTTAATGAGAGGTGAGTACAGGATTATAGCACCTAGCTCTCAGAAAAACATAATGATTCTCTGTGTTGGGAGGATCTAATATTCCTAATTCATAATGATCTCCAAGTACCTTCTGAACTTGAGAGAACACTGCTGGACAGCTCACTGTGACACCATCCACCTGTGATATATTACTACCACATGAGTAATTAATGACAGAGTGATAAAATTGGGATTATTTAAGTAAGAAAGGCAGATAATCAGCTACTTTAGAAAGGCAGTGCTTAGATTATTTTTACAAAGCAGTTTGCATGGATGTGTTTATTAGATCAGTTTGTAGACATAATGTAAAGTGTGGTTTTAAAGAAAGAGAAACAAAATTGTAAATGTCAGTAGAAGATAGTTTATCATCAGTATCAAATCTGAAAGAAGCAAATTTCAACTGAAAATGCAATATTTTCTTAGGATCATCATTTAACTAGTAAAAAAACAAAAACAAAAAAAACACCAACTCTTACTCTCTTGCTGTGTTAGACTGATAGCTTTCTAAAAATGGCATGCTCTGACTTTCAGAATCTCCAAATATGTTAACATAGACAAGTCTTTGTTAATATCATTATGGTTACAAGGAGAAAATAGGAGTTTTTCTAAGTTATTCTGATGGACACAGAGAGGTGATGTGAAAGAAGAAGAGATTCAAAGCATAGCAGTAACTCTCTCCATAGTTGCTTTTTTTTTTTCTACACAAATTTTCTCACTGTAGTTCAGGCTGACCTTGAACTCAGTATGGAGCCTCAAACTCACAGTGATCGTCTTGCCCCAGCCTTCCAAGTACTGGAATCCCTGGCATGTGCTACTATCTCTGGTCCAGAAGATGGATGAAGAGTGTGGCTGGCTGCAGAGGCTCAATGCAGCCTGAGCTGATGGCAAAGAAGTGAGAAGCTCAGTCTCACCACTGCAAGGGATGGAATTCTGAAAAACACTCTAAGGAACAAGGACACAAACTCTTCCTTACAATTTCCAAAACAGAGCATCTACTCTCTCGTGCCTGTACATTACCTCAGTAATAGTGTGTTGGGATTATGGGGAAAAGCATTATAAATAATCAACTTGTTGCATTTATGCTACTTAGTTTGTTGTAGCTTGCTAAGGCAGCAGCTGAACAGAGTTTTCCTACATTTTTTTAAATCTGCCGCAGGCAATCCAGTCAGATGCAGCACAGTAAAACTAGCTGCTGCTGAGTGGAGAGGAGCAGAGAGGAAACAGGAAGTGTGAAGGACAGGACAGAAGTATCTTATGCAAACAGGCTGAAAGGACAGGCTGGTGACAAATTTAAACACATTATTATTTTTCCTAAATCTATGCTTGTGGTGGGAATCCAAGCTAGAAGTCATACAGAATCATTACTTTTCTCCCCAGATATTTCAGTGCATGTAGATTAGATGAGTATAGCTTAAGAAACTTCAGTAAAGTGATAAAGAACATCAATATTCATAGGATAGAAAACTAAACTATTTCTGGAAGACATTCGATCTATAAAGTTAGAAGCAATTTTTCAGTTTAATTATCCTATCAGCAAAGGTACTTAGGAAGAAAGAGATGGCAATTTCTACTGTTACATGGAATTTTATTATACATCTAACACAGATTCTAATGACATAATAGGACCAGACCTACCTCTTGATAATGCTGAGTCATACATAGCTTTGCTAATTCATGTGCTACCTACAGATAGGAAAGAGAAACGTAGAGCTTTCTTCATCTGTCCCAACCAACCCCAGAATTAGCTGTTACTTTACTCCATTTTGGTCAACTTGGCCCTAAGCAAATAGAGACAAATGAAAGCTCAGTGCTTTCTTCTTGCTGTGGGAGTCTGCACTCACTAGCACGCAGCGCTGGGTGTGGCGGTGGCATCCTGGCCAGTGATTTCCTCCCAGTCACAGCCCAAGGTGCCCGCGTGGATCCGCAGCTCTTCCTTCTCCCTCTCTAAGTATACCAATCTAAAATATGACATCACAGAGCAGAAACAGATATGTGATTGTCACCACTACCGTCTTCCTTCCCTGCTTGGGCCAAAGGAAGTTTAAATGTCACCCACCTCCTTATTCCCAAGGATGATTTACAGAACCCTCTTTTCATCGGACTATAATTTCAAAAACACATGTTGTCATTAAGCTTCTCCTGTAGGAAAGAGATGTATCTATCTTCTCCCAAAAGAGTGCATGTGTACATTTGAGCTTCTACTGTGACAGGGACTTTAGGCTTCTGAGTGATATTAACTTTATCACTAAAGTTGTCCTTTATACCCTTCTTCTCACTTCTTCTGTCTCCCCCACCAGTTTTTCTTCTCCTCCTCCCTTCGCCCCTCCCCCTCTTCCTCCTCCTCCTTCTTCTTGGGGGATCAAACTGAGCGCCTGGAGCTGCCAGATAGTCACTGAGCCAAGGAGCCACCTCCTCAGCTCTCCGGAGCTCTACAAGTTTCCCTACTTAAAAGGAGAGTCCTTTGAATTAGGAGTAACCTATTTAGAGGTGTTTCATCTGGGTGCTGGTTAACACTTTGTTGTTCCAAACATCCTTCTTCCCAGAGTAACTTGTCATCTTTGTCCCTAGTTGGTTCAAGAGGGAAATGAGACTGCACAACCCAGCATTTTACTAAAGCATGGTGGCTCCACTCTGCAAGAGGTCACAGCGAACACTGGTATTTTTCTCTGTCTGACTAAGAAGTAATACAGGGACTTTCAAGTCACAGCATTTGAAAACGTATCAGACAGCTGCTGGAATGGGACTTTGCTGCTTCAAGAAAGATTATTGTCAGCGCAAAGTTCAAAATTCAAACAGAGCTCTGAAAAATAACATGCATTCTGTGTCCTCTTCATTCGCCAAACTGGATTTGTCATTCTCTCATTTGGTGTGAACTTTACCTGAAGATGACTCTTCCTGGATTAAATTGCAAGTTACCCAAGGGAGGAGAGGAAGTAACAGTTTCTGGTATTTTTACAGGAATTGTGTGTGTGTGTGTGTGTGTGTGTGTGTGTGTGTGATGCTCTTTGGCTTCAATAGAGTGAGTAGAGGGAGCTGCTTGTTGGACAGCAAACATTTCAACCACGAGAAAAGGAAAGCAATTTTGGTGGCATTTAAAAAAGTATATTGAATTAACTTCTTAGCTTTCACGGAGACTCTGAGGCCGAGAGTGAAGTAACTGATAGAAATAGTAGAGAGGGTATTGATTTTTCTGATTTTCCCATTTAGTTGATTTATTTAGCATTCCTTCAATGCAGTTTGAAAGTCGGAACTAGATTCTAAAATTGGAGTACTTGGTAAGTGACCTTATAAAGTACACTTAGTTTAATTTCACTGAATTTTACATTTCACTGTTTTTACATTTTTATTTTCTATCAAATATAAGAGATAAACCCCAAATATTCCTTAAAAAGCTATGAAGTAAAATTATAAATTTACTCTATCACTAATTTGTTAAGCACATTTTTCTGTGCCCAGGAATTTAACAAACATTGGACATGACAGGGAACAAATGAAGTAACTCCTGTAAGTTTAAATTCCTTCTGATTAACACTGAACTTCAATCAAATACAGATTTTTGGTGGACTGAAATCTATCAATAATATAGTCATGAAAGAATAGCTCCCGTTAGCAATGATAAAGATTCCTTTGAAAGAAAATGTTTCCACATGCAAGGACTAAAGGGATGCTGGAATTAGAAGGTAAAGAGAATATGATGAAATCACTACTAAAATTATATTTAAAATGAGTTATATAAGAAAAGTACACTTTAGGGTGAACTGAAGTATACACAGCATAATTTCCTTTTGAATTGTTTTCCAGCCAAAACACTCATGCTTACCATCCTAATTATCATAAGCTTTTATTCATATTTATGATATTTGGGCATGACAAATATTGCTACTTTGGAATAGCCCAGGCTGTAACTAAGAGAGCAAAAGAGAAAGAAGCATAAAATGAAAAAGGCAAATGTAGTTTAAAAAAACAAACAACAACACTGTCATTGATTATTTACTACATACTAAGAACTGTATAAGCACTTGTATGGGACATCACACTATTCTCCCGACATCCTCAAAATTATTTCTAGTCCAAGATGTATTAGGGAAATGGACAAAGTCTATGAAAACAGTGTCCATGTGTTGAACACAGGCAGCACAGGACTGCATTCCTCTCCAAAAAGAATGAAAGAAATAGCTGACCCCCACAATTCTTGAAAGATTCTATTTCCAGTTATTTCATGAGGTTCCACATAAAAGGAGGTTAATGATCAGTGTGTGATTATCTCAGTGACAGAGAAAATGGAAACCAAAGACATGAAAGTAACAAATTTTACTGGGGAAGATCCTGAATAAGCCAAAGCTATGCAGAGGAAGTGCTCTTGAGGTATGATCCGAAGGAGGAGGTGCAGGAAAAGCAAGAAAAAAAATTATTAGGAAACTATGAGAGAAATATTTCACAGGTTTCACAAATAACTAGAAGACATTAAAATTGTAAACAGTCAAAATACAAAAGCTGTGGAATACAGAAAACATTCCTTAGAGATTTGTAAGGCTCATTCTTTACTAGTAGAACTTCATGAGCCCTAAAGTAAGGAGAAGGTAGACATGGCTTAATCAAGTGAAAAAATGTATTTTGAGGAATGAGGGGAGGGAAAGCCTGACAGAGTTCAAGCTAATCTATTAGTCGTTTAATTGCCTATAAACATTATGTGCAGGAAGGCAAAAACAAGAAGACACTCAATGTAATGTTGCCAGTATTCTGAAACTACAAATAAAATGAAAATACAAAGTAGCCACTCAAGAGAACAGAAAGGAGGTCTTAAAGGATAGCTACTTCTGAGATGGAAATGAACTAGGCAAGGACGTTCTTTTTCTACTCGTTGTATAGATAAACTATCCAGCTCCCAATGAAAGGAAGATACTCAGACCAATCACCCTCAGCTGATGTAACACAAACATCAGAACAAAAATAAAGTAAATTTTCTTATAAATAAAAACTGAAAGAATCCATTGTACCACACTTATACCATATATGCAGGAAGGTCTTTGCTCTGAAGGAAATACTCTGAGAAAGAAAATTGGGTCTACAATAGTAAACTAAATAATGCTGGAAATGAGGAAACTCATGAATGTATAAATATGGTATACTTCTAATTTTAAAGATATGATTGTCTTCATAAAGTTATAATTCAAAGATATCTTTAAAGATATAATTGTCTTTATAAAGTGTTTTAAAGATATAATTGCCTAAAGAAAAAATGCTGATATGTTATAGGTTTTGTAAAAAATGTAGAAGTGCTGGGAGTGGTGGCTCAGGCCTGTAATCCCAGCACTTGGGAGGCAGAGGCAGGAGGATTGCTGAATTCGAGGCTTGCCTGGGCTACACAGTGAGCTCAGGTCCAGCCTGAACTCAAAGCAAGACCCTGTCTCAAAAAATTAAAAAAAAATACAAATAAAAATAAAGATGCAGAAGTAAAATGTATGGTTTTCATAAATTATGCTAGAATGTTATTAGAAGCAAAATTATGTTTAATTCAAGATCCATACTGGAAGGCAAAAACAGGTAAGTGATAGTTGACATGACAACAAAGTATACAAAGTGAAGTAATTCTTAAACTTATGCAATACTGCAGAAGTCAGGAAATGAAAAGTGAAAAACAAATGGGATATATTGCAAGACTATGATTTTAATCACTAGATATCTATAACTGATTTTTCAAAGGGGGACAAAATTTGAATAAGGCACATTGGGTCTGTTTGGTTAAAAATAGAACAAGCAACTGTACAATGACTACCAGAGGCCCATTTTCTTTTTTTTTTTTTTTTTTTTTTTTTTTTTTTTTTGAGACAGGGTCTCGCTTTGTAGTTCAGGCTGGCTCTGAGCTCACTATGTAGACCAGGCAAGCCTCGAACTCTGCAATCATCCTGCCTCTGCCTCCCGAGCACTGGGATTACAGGCGTGAGCCACCACGCCCGGCGCAGAGGCCCATTTTCTATGTAAAGATAGATATTAAAGCTAAAAAAATTAAATAGAACAGTCTTCTGTTTTAAACTGGAGTGAATATATTAGTTACAGGGAACATAAACTTCAGGACAACAAATACCTGCAGAGATAGAATGAGATTTTTCACAATGATGAGAAGTACAATTCACTCACAAAACATAACAACCCTAAATGTGCAAGTAGCTGATAGAACTTCACGCCTCATGAAGCAAACATGACAGAACTGAAAGTATGAATTGACAAATTCACAATTATATGTGGAAATTTCAAAACTCTTCTCTCAGTAATTGATAGAATGAGCAGACAGAAAATCATTATGCAGAGAGGACTTGTGCAATAGTATCCGCCAGCCTGACCTGATGACCATTTATAGAACATTCTCCCGAACAAGAGTAGAAGTCATATTCTTTTGCAAGCTGAAAATACACTGTGGGACACAGTGAGTCTCAGTGAGTCACACAGTGTGCCTCTCAGATACCGTCCTTGCGTTCATGTTTCAAATGGAGGAACTGAAACAAAAGTTAAAGGACATAACAATACTGACCACGATGTTATTTTAAAGCTTACAGACTTTGCATTCAGTTATTTAAAATATTGTCCCAAGCTATCATCTTGTGAGGTTAATGAAATAGGTTGATGTATAATGAATAATTGTAAAACAATTAAAAAACTCTGATAAATTGGAATATTTTCTAATGTGCCAAATTTGCTTAAGAGCATCCTACATCATGACTCTTGAATAAGGACTGTGCTCTTTTCAGTCTCAGAATTGTCTGTTTCGGTCTGTAAATCCTGTGTTCCAGAAATAATTGCCTTTTTCCTTGCTAAACTCAAGTCAGACTTTTGGAATTTACCATAGTCTGTCCATTTGCATAGGTAGGCATGATGAAAATGAAATAGACATTGAAAGAACCCATCATCTCAGAAATGTAAGCTACCTGTAAAGGAGGAAAACGAGGGGAATGGAAGGAAAATGTTCAGTTTCCATTAATGGAATGAACTGTGGACAGCAATCTTTGAAAATAATCTGTAAAACGAGACAGCAGACAGTCGTCCCTCCAGGAATTAGTTTTTACTGAAGGTCTTACCCTGGTCATCCACTCTGACCCTTTCAGACTTGGTCCTTGCTCTTTCTTTCTAAGACAGTGAATCAAACAACAAACACAGTCCAATATCGAGGTAACATCCCAATTTTTGTACGACTGATAGCATCACCAGTACTTCCAAGTTCCTTCCTTCATGATTCATGATACCAACACACACTGTACCCAGAGAAAACGAGTGGCCAATACTACTAGAGTGACAAGATTTGAAATTAATTTTTATAAGATTAGCACTTTAGAATTTAAACTGTCTACTCTTTGGATAAAATTAAAAATATAAAACTATGAAAGTAAATTAGAACAAGAAAATGGAGACATTTAATATAAAAAGTGAAGTATAAAATTTCAACCTGAATGTTTCTAATGTATTCAGTTGATGCTGGCATAAAGAAGAGTTTTAATGTTCTTAATATTAAAGGGCAAACTGCTCTTGATTTGGAGAAACATCTTGTGTTAGGAAACTGTTATACGTAACTTGTAATTGTCTTGTTTCTTTGTTGTTGTGATTTTGTTTATGTTTTTGCTATTTAAGACAGGGTCTCAGTTTGTAGTTCAGGCTGACACTGAGCTCACTATGTAGGTCAGGCAAGCCTGGAACCGAGCAATGCTCCTGCCTCTGCCTCCCGAGTGCTGGGATTACAGGTGTGAGCCACCACACCTGACATTGTGATATGCAGTACTGATTTCTCACAGTATTGTTTGTGGTTACTGGGGATCGAATGAGGGACCTTGAGCTTGCTAGGCAAGTGCCCAAACCCCTGAGCTAAATCTCCAGCCCTCAGTTGTCTTGTTTTATAGCATGGCTGTTTACATCGCTTTCTATGTTTTAAAAAAGTCTGAATAAATAAGTCTGTCACTTGTCACTGGATTATAGTAAAATATGTAATGATGCTTTCGAAATATGTACATATATATATATATATATATATATATATATATATATATTCTATCATGTCCTTTTTTCAGTTTTCAATTTTTTCAGTACATAATTATACCATTTCTCCAGGAGATTTGGTACACATGCATAACACATCTCATTTTTTTCTATCTCCTTTTCACTTCTTTTCTTAATCCTCTTCCATTTTGGAAAAAAAAAAAATAGAACAAAAAACCTCCCTTTTTCCTATTATCTTTTATTTTGCTTTTTAAATTTTTATTTTCTTATATGAGATAAGAAATATTTAAGTTTATGTGTCTGATGTACCTCACCTGGTATTATGTTCTTATGGACTTAATTTTGTCTCTTATAGTGTATACACCATATCTTTTTATCTATTCATCTGTTGATGGACATATGGGGTGCTCCCAAGATACATCTGTTATGAATTGTGCTGCTATAAACGTGGGTATGTATGCATCACTGCAATATTATATCTTCAGACCTTGGGGTGAGATACATAGATTGGAGGCAGCTGAGAGATTGAATGGAATTCACAGTTTTAGTTTTAAGGAATCTCCATACACATATCCACAATGATTTTACTACTTTACATGACCACCAAAAGACAATCTATTCCTTGCAGGCTCATCGCTGTTATTGTTTGATTTCATGATGGTCTTTCTGGAAGAAGGTCAAGTTCCTGTGTTGCTTAAATTTTAATTTATCTAATGATTAATGATATAATATTTTTCATATATTTATTTAGCCATTAGTACTTCTATTTAAACATTTCTATAACAGACACTAAAAAGTGTCCATTTAATTGGTTGTTTGAGTTTTTTTTTTTTATTTTGGGCCCAGCTTTTGTGTGTTCTTTTTATATATTAGATATTGGTCATCAGTCTGATAAATACCTGGAGAAATGTTTTTCCTATACTATAGGCTGCCTCTTCACTGTACTGATTATTTTTTTTTATTGTGCAAAAGTTTTTTTTTTTTAATTGAATATCAACTGTTGACTTTTACATTTCTTGTGCAATTGTGGGTTTGTTCAGAATTTTATATCTATATCTTTGAAAGTTTTATTTAACATTAAAATGTTCTTTATAAATGAGAATAAAGAATAGTTTTTATCTTTTGTTTTTATTCCTGGAATAAACTATATCCAATATGAAAATATATTTGTAGGGGCTGGGGATTTAGCTCAAGTGGTACCATGCCAACCTTGGATACACAAAGGCCTGAGTTTGATCCCTAGTACTGAGAGAGAAAGAGAGAGAGAGAGAGAGAGAGAGAGAGAGAGAGAGAGAGAGAGAGAGAGAGAGAGAGAGAGAGAGAGATTTCTTAATATCAGGATAGAGGCCCACATCTGAACGAAATGGAATTTTCCTTTATTTCTCAGCACAGTGGAGAAATTTATACAGTATTTTTTCCCTGAAATTCATGACAAAAGATACACAATTATAAAAGTTTTTCACTCCTCTCTATGCTTCAGTTAGTCAAAAGATATCTGTCCTTGCCACATTTATATTTGATTTTTTCCTAATTTGGTATTCATTGTCTATTATGACTTCTGTCTAGATGGCCCCATCCTGTCAAAGCTTTACGCAGTCATAGGTACAGCTCTTCAGAGCTGGTGGGGTCTAGGGTGTGTCATCCTGGGATTAAGGATATGTGGTACTAACTAGAACTATGAACATAGTTTATGGATGATAGAAGTCCCACACTGAGTATGGGTGGCACCTACCAAAGGCTTGTATCCTGGACAGACTATTCAGGGAGAGGTGAAAAGCAGTCTTGCTGCTGCTTTGTGCTGCTTCACTATCTCTGCTGCTTCAGCATAGACACTGTTTCTCCTCTGTGATGTCCCTCTGCCATGGTATGCTGTCTTGGAACCAGACACCTGTGCACTGAAACCTCTACTGAGCTGCAATTTATCCTTCTTCCTTTAACTTTATTTGTTCCTAGTATTTTGTTCCTGCAATGTCTTATTTCAGCAAGGGAAAAGTAAATAATATTATTGTCAAAAAGAAGTTTTAAGGTGCATCAATGATGTGTTCTGTTGATAAGAGATTGCTGGAAAAATTCAAATTATTTTCATTTTTTCTCATCTGTGGGATTAAGTATATTCAAGTTCATTTCCTTGGGTACCTGGGACATGGGTGGATATGGAGACACAGGTTCTACACAAACAACTCTACTGCTCACAATAAATTCAAGAATGTTTTGGTGTTAATATAACTACTAACCACATAAATGTTTTGAGAACCACATTCATTCCTTTCTACAGAAAATTTCACTGAGTGCTAAGTTTAGAAGATCAAATACTGTAAGTAACACACTGCCTGGAGAGTTGTGGATATCTTGCAGATAGATCCCAGCTGCAAACCATGATAGGAACACTGGATTTAAATTTGACTTTCTAGTTGACAGGGTGAGTAATGTGGGCCTGAGTTCACCCTCAACTAGGACAACTTGATGTATTAGGAAGTTTTTCACTGTGTCTTCAATAAACTCTTAACTGAGGAAAATAAGTTACTTTAGAGGAGAATTTAATAAAACAAACCTAAAGAATAATATCTCCTTCATATATATTTATTTTTGTAGGGTTTCCTTCACCTTTCAATAGTAGAACTGCCAAGATTGAACTACCTGGTTTTAATTCAACCTGCTCTGAAAATAAGAACAAGAGAAACAAAGTAGAGGGAGACAGAACTTCTATAAAAGAATAGATTTTTTCAAATTCATTTTAATAAGTCTTCTGTTGCTATGAGAATAACTATGTTAGAACATGTTAGTTGTGGTAGTGATCATAAAAATAGAAATGAATTTGACAGATTGGGGTTCCATGGTAATTCTGGGAATAACATGCATATCTACATTCTCTAACTTGGGTGTCAAAGGTTTTGTTTTGCTAATTTCCAGAGCAACAAAGTCCACCTGGGATAACAAATTCAAGCTGTGTTTTCTCCTGTCTATTACATTAATAATATTCTTCATGACTCATCACTCAGATTTAATTATTTTCTTACTATTTTTATAATTTGGATGAAATCATAAATGTAAAATAGGAATCTATAAATAAATACAAAATATGCATTTCATTTAAAAGGTCACTTGCAAAGAAGTGCACTTTTCACAAATGAGTGACATTTTTATGTCTACATGTTAAAAAGAATGAAAGATTGCCTCAGATACTTCTTTAGTTTGTCATGATATACATATTTTATTTCAAAACTTTTTTGTATCTTTGTGATATGATATAAGAACCAAAGATTTTTTTGCTAACTAAAAATAGTATATTTTTCTCAAAATCATCTGACAATAAATACAGTATATTAGTATAAGCAACAAAAAATATCCAAAATACACAAAGCTTGATTTATTCTTTTCCTCATCACTACATATCACTACACTTCAAATTGACAAAGGAAATCTAATCAGAAAAACATACACTAAGTACAGTATTTTATTCCAAAAGTTTGTGATGAATATTAGATTGCTTACTCATTTTTTTCTTTCATTCTATATTCAAATCACTATACAATGAAAAATAATTTTCAATGCATTTCTGAGATGTTGCATTACTGCCATCAAAAAGTCACCTAAGCTCACTGAATTATATTTATGAAAGTAAAAAAGTAAACCAGTAAATTATTAAAAAATCAAGAACAAAAACTTGAATTAAAAGCATTTTCTTCTTTTCATTTTCAGAGAATAAGACTGTTAGCTTTAAATAGTTTACAAAAACCAAGCAGAATATCAAGGTCCATAGTAGACTAACTTTTCAGTCATATATTTAAGAATGACAACCTCTTTTATGCATATAACATCATTATTCAACAAAGAGTATTCTATTACATAGCCATTCAATTAAATGGTTAGCTTTATTTTCCATGGGACTTTCAGTAATGGATTTCTGCAACATTAGACTGGGGGTCATCCAACTATTAAATTAGCTTCTTCAGTACAGATTTTGCTGTGTGTTAATGTGTCCCCACACTTTCGGACTTCAGACATGAGTTATCTCATACTTTATGTTGTCTGGTAATCTGGGAATAGTTTTCCCAAGTTCAGCCTCAACTATGTCACAAGGGGGCTGTCAAAACTGGGGGCTCCAGTCTCACCCAAAGGCCCAGAATGTGTTTTGGGTTGGCTGTTCCGGTATTTGTGGCTGGCCGAAAGTCATCCTCCATTCCTTGCCATAGGTACCTTACCACTTGAAAAATTAGAGTAAGCGTGAAGGAAAAACATGAGAGTTCCACAGACAAAAGTCTAGTGCTCTTCAGACTAACTTCTAACGTTCTATGCATTGTTTTTGTTACTTTTTAAGTGATATCATCAAGATAGAATTAGGTTCTGCTAGACTCCAGAAAGATTCCGCCATGGTGTGAAAACTTGAAGGTAGTTTTACAATATTGCCAACCATAATATTAAACTCTTAGTTTACATTAGTGTATCAGTTATGTGAATGTGTTTTGTATAAAATAATTTTAAAGAGAAAGTCTATTAATGGTTACTTACAAAAACATAAAAATGTTGAGTTGATGGTCACAGATCTTAACAAATAAGTGTGGGCAATTTCTTGTGGTACTGGAACTCGATGAATATCCAAACTTTCTCTACATCGATAGCATGTACATAAAAAATGTTCATATTACAAACACACCAATGGTTATGACTCTTGAAATTTTCAAGATATCAGAATTTTCAAGGTTTTCTACTTTTAACATTTTAGGTTATAGTTAGACACTCAGCCTTGAATTTCAGAGCATTGCAAATTTATAAAATACTATTGATACTACATTTGACCAAAATGATTTTTCTCTATTACCCATTTATGTACATGACTTCCTGCACCACCTCACATACTTGCGTATGTTCAATGTGCTTCTGTTTTAGAAAATCATTTACAGACTCTGCTATTCTATAGAAGTATATAGTGAAAGAGCATTCCAAATTTTTACTAATGGCAGTAATTGGTTTTCATGTCTCTTTAGGGTTTGCCCTGGGCACTCAACTAGGCAGAACATAAAAGTTTGGATTTGGATTCTATTTCTTGCTTCATTAATTTCATTAACTTCCAAACTGATGAATTCTTGGAATTAAAATGTCATTTACATTTAATACCAAAGATCAGTTTATTTACATTCAAACCACTTAATAGTGTTTTTGAGTTCTATTTGTAAATTGTGTTTGTCAAAGTCTTAATTAGATTTATGTCAAAAGGAGGAAGGAATTAACTAAATGATAGCAAGA
>PVIC010010471.1:0-43359 GCA_004025085.1 Thryonomys swinderianus
AGCTAGACCTATCTCTTTCACCATGCACAAAACTAAACTCACAGTGGATACGAGACTTAAACATTAAAACAGAAACAATAAGCCTGCTGGAAAACAGGCTTGGTAAAACTCTTGGAGACATTGGCTTAGGCAGAGACTTTATGAATAAAACCTCCCTAGCACAAGAACTAGCAGAAAGAATCAACAAATGGGATCTCATTCTACTGAAAAGCTTCTGCACAGCCTCAGAAGTCGCTGGCACTGCTAGAAGACAACCAACAACATGGGAAAAAAATCTTTACTAGCTGTTTCTCAGACAAAGGGCTATTATCGACAATATATAAAGAACTCAAACAGATCAGCCTCCCCAAGTTTAAAGACCCAATTCAAAAATGGGCATCTGAAATGAACAGACACTTCTCAGGGCAGAAGTCAAAGCCAAGAAACATATGAAGAAATGTTCAACATCACTGGTCATTCCAGAGATGCAAATGAAAACAACACTGAGATTTCATCTCACTCCACAAAGAATGGCCGTGATCACAAAATCAACCAATGATAAATGCTGGTGTGGCTGTGGGGAGAAAGGAACCCTTCTCCACTGTTGGTGGGATTGCAGACTTGTGCAACCATTGTGGAGATCTGTGTGGAGATTTCTCAGAAAACTAGGACTAGGGGTTCCTTTTGACCTGGCTATCCCCCTGCTAGGAATATACCCAAAAGAATTTTAAAAATCACATTGGAAAGACAGAGGTACACCCTTGTTCATAGCAGTTCAGTTCGTGATAGCTCAATCTTGGAAACAACCCAAATGTCCATCAACTGGAGAGTGGATAAAGATGATGTGGTGTTTTTACAAAATGGAGTATTATTCTGCCATAAAGAATGACAGGATCGATCCATTTAGGTGCAAATGGAGACACCTGGAGGATATACTAATAAGTGAAATCAATAGATCACAGATAGACAATTCCCGGATCTTCTCTTTGGCATGAACACCTGTAGATGCAAATGAGCTTTAGAAAGTATGACAACTTTTATAGAGTGCAAAATTTCTATAGGAAACTTGGTGTGGGAATGTGATGAGGGGAAGGAATAAATATGATTCTGAAAGAAAATAAAAGAGCATGTATAAAGGGGGTGAGGAGGTGTGGGTGGGTAGGGATATGGGTAAAACTGAGAATTAACTTGTGTCATATACTGGTACAAATTCCCCAATGTTATACATGATTTTGAGATGTATATAAATTGTACCAATAAAGAATTCAATTTATTAAAAAAAAACAGGACTAACCAACAAAAGTCACTAAGTACAAGATGACAGAAAAGCCATTTAGGCCATCTTGACTAGACAGAATTAGACAAAGTCAATTCTTCATTTCTGGCAAGAACGTGGAACTGCTGACAAATATGAGAGGAAACCGTAACCCCTCTAGGCTTCGCCTGTCCTGTGAAAAGCTGATCTTATGGACATGACCAAAAAAGAAAGAAGTTTTTATTAAAATTGACTGCAGATCAACTTTCTGCTCAAAAGGGACCTTTTCAAATGTCTCTGCACTCCAAGCACAGACAAACAAGGGCCTGAAAAATTTCTTTTTCTGAACAACTGACTTCAATTAAGTTTTTATGTGGGGCACAAGGCTCTGAACTCAGTCAGCACCAAGCAGAAGAAGGGACAGGCCTCACTCCTTTCCAGATTGAGCCCAGGATATTTGGAAGTGAGCGAAGAAACAAATCAAAGTTGTTTTTAAATACGTCAATCCAATAAGCCAGTTGGACTCAGGCCTAAACCTGTACATTTTTTAGAATTATTCAACCAGAAAATCAAAATATTCCCTAACCTGAATCTGAAATGAATTGTATCATTATGCAGTTGGTGCAAGTTCTTTGGATGACGGTGGGTGGGAGGATTTGCACAGGGGAGCCTCGGGGTGGGAGCCTACGTGGGTGGCAGAAGGTTCTGCTTGTGCTGGGAATGTAAAACAAAACCTTGTTAGGGATCTGACAGGTGGAAGTTCTACCGCACAATAGCAATTCAGCCATCAAAGGGGAAGATGACCTATATTTGTCTGTACAGACTCTGCATTTGCTGTTTAATCAGTGCTGGCAAAATCAGCCAGGGCTCAGGGAAGACAGCCCAGTTTGGCCTTGTACTTTATTCTCCGCAAGATGGGCAGCCTCCCTGACAGGTATGATTTGTTACGCAGAGAATGCAATGTTTTCTTCTTGCAATACACTCCTCTGGCACAGCACAGAAAGCCCTGCACCTTTCCTAACAGTCTACAGCAGCCGTGGAGTTTGATCAAGGGAAGGTTTCACCAAGGCAGACACCTTGGTTCTGAAGGTAACACATTTTAATGCAAATGGCTTCCATCCTTCCCAAGGGAATTGGGAGCTTTTCAAAGAGGTACAAGAGGAGGGAACAAATGGCTGCTCAAAGCAAAAGACAGAAAAAAAGCAAAACACTGTCACTGCATCTTGTCTCTGGGAACCTCAGAGCTGTCTAAAAGCAGAAATAACTTTGACTCTTGCTGTGCTAGGACCTCAGAGAAGGAGGCCAATGGGCTGGCCCCATCCTAGCCATCAAAACCATAAACACAGAAGAAAAAGAACTCTTTGGTGTCTTGATTTGCTGGTGATGTCAGTATTGGTGATGTACTGAGCATCTGCCACTTAAGGACAGATAGACTTTTACCATACTGTCCATTGTGTTAAGCACTGAAGGTTTGGGTAGAGTAGAAAAATGAATGTTACCACTTTCCTTTAGAAGCGTGTTCCCTTGTAGGCAAAGACAGACTGGAATAGTTGGGATTCAAGTTGCTCAGTCCCTAGAGCAGGGATGGTGAATCTATGGCACATCTGGCAACAGCAGGCTGTTTGGTATTGTTGAAAGCTCTCCAAGGCTCACCATTACTGCCCTGTACTGATCCCAACTCAGGGTGCTTCGAGGCTGCCAAAATAGCTTAGTTAGGGAAGACACATAAGACTGGAGTTGGATGAGTCAGCGACTGAAGGACTGTGTCTTGATGTCATTGTGTAGCTTGAAAGACACAAAAAGCAGTGAAGGAAAGTTGCCCTAATTTCTCCCTGCTCCTGGGAGTTTGCTTTGATGGTCTCTGCTGTTCTTTGGATCAAGACTGAGGTCCTTATCTTGCCTCCAAAGGCTTGTGCTATATAGCAGGTGCCTGGTCACATTCTTCCTGCCTCTCCATGGCACCAGCCTGAACTCAGTTTTCTAATTTGGCTTTTTTTTAAATCTACCCCTGAATGTTTGTTATGGGTTCTATCTGGAATTGGATTTAGGCTCTAACTGAGGCTAAGAACTGCTGGAATAAAAAGAAAGCCCTGCACGCTTGTGGATTTTAATCATGTGCACCCAGACAAAACCCTTTTAAATCAAAGAATAAAGTGGTTGGATTTAGATTCCTTTCTCCTTTTCCTTTGTGAATTCAACCCAGCTAAGGTACCAAAACTGGCCACTCACAGTGCCTGGGACCTTGTGCTGGGAGAGAAAGAATCTCATTCTTCACACTTCAGCACAGACACTTGGCATCTCAGACCAGAAGACTTTGAGAAAGGAGACTGTCCATCTTCTCCTTGTCCTAGCGAGGTCAAGGCTACTGGCTCCTCTTCTCCCAGTTGCTTGGAACACTAACCTCACTCATGGTTCTTGGACAAGGACTTGAAGTAGGTCAGGCAGTCTTCACGGAGTTGACAGAACAAAGCTTTGTAGGCAGCTGGTTTCTGATCATGGGCCCTGGTTTGATGGCTCCCTCACTAAAGCAGCAAATAAATAGTAACTGAGCCCTAGTGACATCTCCTGTCATGGGCACAGTGCTTAAAATGTAACACTGAACAACAAAATCTTTGCTCCGTAAAACACACGGCCTCTTTCCACAAATAAGAAATTTGATATAAAGCAACTGGTCACTGAAGTATTTATGGAACTGAGGAATAAAGTGAGTAAAGTCACCAAAAGATGGCTTTACTGTGTGTTCAGGCTCATCAGTGATCCCTGCTAGCACTAGCAGCTAGTTAGGGAAGACCAGATTGCAGCAGATAGTCTGTTCTACAGGTCCTCATTTGCCCTTACCTGGCAAAAGCTCATCTTTCCCTTGACTCTGGCTTGTGCTAGCACACATCCTATGCTGGCCTCTGTGGGCCTCACCATGGCATGGTGGGATAGGCCACGACTTTAAGTCTCTGCCTTTAAAATGAGCTTAGTCCCTGCACGTGCCCAAGGCAGCAGCCATGGGAAGAAGCTGGTGAACTAAGCTCTCAGGCACCAATTATGCACCTGAGCCTGCAGATCCACAAATCCAGTTTATGACAAGAATTGTAAAAAAAAAAATGTTGCTTCTCTCTTCTGCTTAAGGGGATGCTGATGTTTCTCATATTCCTGGGCAGGTGAATTGAGTAAAAAAAGCCCATCTGTGACAGGACACATCCATTGAGCAAGCATAGCACAAGCTGCTTATTTATCTAGAATGCTTTGTTTAGGGACTGCAAAGACCTCTTACAGCTAATACTTTTTCATAAAAATCACTATAGGATACCCCAAAGGCTAGATCTGATACAACAGCAGCAATAAAAACAAATCTTCCAGGTGCTTATTTTTACGTACATCTGGGCTAAGAGGAGCACATTGTACAGAGCATAAAGAAAGAAGGAAGGGATGGGGAAAAAAGAAGGGACGTAGAAGGAGTGAGAGAAAATATGATGTACATTATGGAACATGACAGTGGATTCTTCCTATCTGTCTGTCACTGTTTTTTAAGAGTCTCACTATGCTGTTCAGGCTGGCCTTGAACTCACTATGTACTCACCATGCTGCCTCAGCCTCCCAAGCGCTGAGATTACAAACATATAGAGGATGCCAGATCTGACCTACTGCAGCAGCCTTGGAAAAGGGGCCCAGGTGGGGGGTTGCTAGGCACCGAGAGATCAGACAGGAGACTACGGGTGACAAGCAGTTTCCTCCTGGGTCGAGGAACAGGGCAGGGGCAGTAACATCTCTAAGCCAGACCCAGCACCAAGTGACTTCCCAAACATATCAAACTTGAGTATCTCAATTAGAGCCGCTAGGTCCTGCCAAGCGAGCTGCTATTACCCATCAACTTCTACACACAGCATTTCCTGGGGAACAAACTGTTCGGAACATTCTGTGTCTGGAAGCATTTTATCACCAAGACGCTGTAACATCACAAGGCCCATATTCCCATGCCCACAGGCAGGGCAATTAAGGGCATTCAGGTCCAGTCTGCCCATAGCAGTAGGCTGTCGGGTCTTATTAATTTGTAGTTGTGTGACAATTCAACATAAACCTGGTTGGAGTCTGCTTCTGCAATAGCTACAGACAAAAGGTTTCTTGACGAAGACAGAAAATAGACAAGCGAGAATGGGGAATGTTTAACCTCATTTAGAGATTTCAGTGGTTTTCTATTTGTAAAGGACATAAGCACAATGTCTGCCTGAAAATTTCAGCTCTGGTACTTAGTATTAATGGTGAAAGTAGATTCAGCAGGATTTCTAGGTCAGAACTTTTCAGAAGCAGCCCAGTAACTATTCCTATTTCAAAGTAATAGTCTGTTTCTTCAACAGTGGTGTTTCCCTGAATAACTGGACAGTCTCCGAACACAATGGTTGAAGACCAACATGCTGCTTCTGAATAGTAGGTGTTTTCTTTTGTGCAGGAGATCAAATTTTTTTGGAGTTTAATCCTATTCTGTCTTCTCAGATGAACATGTTCAACAGGCTTAGGTTTTAGCTTGAAAACAGACTTCTCTGTCTCTAGGTCATCAGGTGCGAGATATACATTATCTGAAGAAGAGGAAATATCTGCCCTTTCGAAAGGAAAAAAATAATCTGCTCTTCCTCATCATGTAAACCTTTCTGTGCTGTGAAAGCACAATTTCTCTTTCCCTTCCTTTGTACACAGTCCCTGGTTCCTTGTCTCCAGCGTTGTTCCATCTTTTCTTCCAGTTGCCAACTCTTCGAACCTCTAGAAATTGGCCGGTGGGAGGCCAGTCCACACCTGCAGTCTCTCCTTCCTGAGCACTTGCACTGCGTTTCCTTCAAGTCCCTACCATCTACAGAAACTGTTCTCCCAAAGGTCACCAGTGACATTCTATCAATAAATGCAGTGACCTTTTCTTAGTTTTCATCCTGTTTGACCTTTTTAGAGTGTCTCGCACCATGGACCATCTCCTTGTCACCTTTTTGGAAAATTTACTTTTGTATCTGTTATCCTCAAATTCTTGTGTTTTTACTTGCTTCTGATTATGGTTTTTGTTGCCCTTCTCTTCTCCCCTTCATTCTTTTAAATATAAACATTTTTCAAAATCTCTTTCTGATGAAAGTTGAAGCAGCTTGTGTCTCATCTTCTCCTGACTATAAATACATTTTGGTGGATGACTTCCAAGTCTATAGCTAAAGTCAAGTCTGTCTTTCTACCAAATATGTACATTTTTCTCATACTCTATTCTTCTTCCTAGTCGCAACACCAGCCTTCTGGTCAAGAGACCTCGACATTTTGAAATTATCTTTTATAACTTCCCTCTTCTTTACTCACCCATCCCAGCAATATAAGGAAACTGTCACAAATTAGTCCTCAGAATTTCTTTGAACACCTTAGGATCATCTCAAGAAAGGTAAGACTCAGTTTTCTAATTCATTTCTTTGCCCTGTAGATCAGTACAAACCCACCGCCAGTACTGTAAGGTGTTAATAGTCCTGCCAATAAAACACAGGGGTTTTGTTCATGAAGTCTCTGCCTAAGCCAATGTCTCCAAGAGTTCTACCTAACCTGTTTTGCAGCAGGTTTATTGTTTCTATTTAATGTTTAAGTCTCTAATCCATTGTGATTTTAGTTTAGTACATGATAAAAGAGATAGGTCTAGCTTTAGTTTTTGGCAGGTTAGAGCCCCAGTTTTTCCAGCACCATTTGTTAAAGAAGCTGTTTTGCCTCCACTGAGGATATTTGGCTCCCTTGTCAAAGATGAGGTGGCTTAATGTATCTGCAGTTGCTTCTGGATCTTCTAATCTATTCCACTGTTCCTCAGGTCTGTTATTTTGCCAGTACCATACAGTTTTTATCACAGTGACTTTATAGTACAGTTTTAAAATGGGGATCATAATACTACTATGTGGAATAAAGAACTTAAATCAGTCCCCCCAAGTTTAAAGACCCAATTCAAAAATGGGCATCTGAAATGAACAGACATTTCTCAGAAGAAGTAAAAGCAGCCAAGAAGCATATGAAGAAATGTTCAACATCACTGGTCATTTGAGAGATGCAGATGAACACAACACTGAGATTTCATCTCACTCCACAAAGAATGGCTGCTATTGTGAAATCAACCAACAATAAATGCTGGTGAGGCTGTGGGGAGAAAGGAACTCTTCTCCACTGTTGGTGGGACTGTAGACTTCTGCAACCATTGTAGAGATCAGTGTGGAGATTCCTCAGAAAGCTAGAATTAGAGGTCTCATTTGACCTGCTATTCCCCTGCTAGGAATATACTCAAAGGAATAAAAGAATCATATCATAAAGACATATGTGCACCCATGTTCATAGCAGCTCAGTTTGTGATAGCCCAATCTTGGAAACAACCCAGATGCCTATCAACTGGAGACTGGATAAAGAAGATGTGGTTTTTTATAAAATGGAGTATTACTCTGCCGTAAAGAATGACAAGTTTCAGTCACTTATGTGCAAATGGACACACCTTGAGGACACACTAATAAGTGAAATAAATAGATCCCAGATATGTAAATACCATATCTTTTCTCTGGTATGAGAACCTATAGATGTAAATGAGTTCTAGAATGTATGATAGATTTTTGTGAAATAGGAAATATTCAAAGGGAATATGGCTGGGGAAAGTAATGAGGGGAAAGAATATGATTTGAAAAGAAAAGAAAGCACATTTATATAGGGGGTGGGGGTTGTGGGTTGGGTAGGGATATGGGTAAAAATGAGAAGTAACTCATGTCATATACTGGTGCAAATTCCCCAATGTTGAGTATGATTGTGAGCTGTATATAAAATGTACCAATAAAGAGTTCAATTTTTAAAAAACACAGAGGTACTGAGTAGATTCTCACAGGTGATATCTCATTATTCATGGTACATACATTTCCTAAGGTTGCCAGACACTGAATTATTGCACATGAACCCTTTATTCCTAGGGAAGTGCAGGGTCAAATTGCTATAAGCCTCTATCACAGTATTTCTATTCACTGCTCTACATGTGAATGCATAAATGTCGATGTATATCTTTATCAGAGAAAAAGCTGGAGATAAATATGTTAACAGTATGATATTTAGTAAATCTGTAGATTCATTGACATTGGGCCAACAGCCAGTAGCAGCCAGCTTTTCTAATAGATACCTTTACTCTGTAGGGCCCATCACAGCTATTTTGCACATAGGGACACTAGACAGCACACTTTAGCACTGTGCTTGAACACTGTTGTTCATACAACAACATAACCAACAGAATGAAAAACATGTGAATAAATGTGCCACACTCAAGAGACTGCAACAAGGATGCTTGCTGCCACTGTAACGGCGTCAATAACAGGGCACAGCACAGCTTTGTTTCATCTCACTGAGAAATGAGTGTTGGGCCAATCAAATTCTGTGAAGGTGTGGGCCTATCTGTGAATAGAAGTGAAACCAATAGTGAATAGAAGTGAGGATTGATTGCAAGGGCACAAATAAATTCAATCATGGGGTGAACTGGCAGACCGGGACTCTGTGAGTAATGAGAATCCACTGCGCTTTCTCCTTCCTGTACCCAGTACCTTTTCCCTCACTGAAGCCCTTGCTGCCCTTTGCCTGTGTATCACAACATGTCTCTTTACCCTGGTCATCTCCTAGTTCCCAGCCCTGCCCTGTGTTTGTACTCACTGCCCACCAACTCCCTGGTTCTGGCTGTCAGGAATGCCCTCTGCATGGTTCCCTCCCTCCGTCGCTCCCTCTCTCTATGTAATACCCTTACCCACAGCCAGGCTGTGTCATCTAAAACAAAAACACTGAAGCTCATTTCCAGAATTTCTCTAATGGCCTAATTTTACTTGTACTCCTAGATCCTAATTCTCAAAATTTATCTGCATAAGAAGCAGCAGGGATGTGAACCAGAGATGGAATGGGGAGAACATGTTTACGTCTGAGATTTCTGGGGACTTATCTCAGAGATTCTCACTCAAGTTGAGTTCTGTCTCAAAATCAGCGTTCAGCGGTCTGAGTGTTGCCTGGGCCCCACTATGGCAAACACTGCTGTCTGTAATAGACATGAAGGTGCATGGCCAAGTAGCATATACACCACCTGCAGCTGTCAGTGAATCGCAGTCAGCACCCAGGGTGTGTTATCAGTGGCCAAGATGGGAATGTGGGAGAGAAAAGGGCAGAATAGTACAAATAAGGGTGATACAGTGTGCCTGGTATGTTCTGTTGATGCTTCTCTAGAAGGACAACACAAGTAATAAGCCAATGGCCTACAAATATAAAAGGAAATAAGCAAAAGAGATCCCCAATTATGTGTGCAACCACACCCCAAATCTAACTCAAATGCTCCTTCTGCTGCTCACCTTCCAAGAAGACAGTTTGCATACCCACTGTTTTCTCCTGTCTGGTGGGATTCTCTGGGGGGACACAGGGGGCACAGTTTATGCTCCAATGGCCACATCATGAGCCTTGTATCTGCCGTGTACCCAGCAGATGTTTGAATGGCCCATTTGTTCACACAAACCGCAGTAGAAACACAACCCTTTACACAAACAGATGTCTATTTTAAAAATAGCCCATTAGTAATGTATCATATCTTAAATGGCTTATAGGTGATGGTAGCTATGGGCCACTTAGGGAGGCAGGTAAAGGAAGGAGAGAAGAGACAGCAACAGATACACCAGAGGTCTGCAGTATACAGGCACTGCGCTTAGTCTCTTGCCACCAGCTCCGTGACCCACATTCGACCTCAGAGCCACAGGTCACGCTGAGGCCTACCTGAGGACAGCCTGAGGTACATTTCAACTCCCTACCACAGTCTGAGCCATGCATCTCAGCTCAGAGGCCCTCAACTTGCCCTATACGAAGGACACTTCGGCCTTTGGCATAGTCTATGGACTTATTCTGGAGCCATGTCTGTAAACATGTAAAATGAAGATATACAGGATTCTAAACCATCTGATGATCATGAGAAATGCTGAACAAGACATTATTTTAAAAGATGTGCCATGACAGCATATGTTCTTTACTCTTTAAATAATAAAAGTAAAGAACAAATCTAATAAGTACTATAATTTCAAGTAATAATAAACATAACACTTATGAAAATATTTGGGCTTTGTATTTGTTACTAAGTTACAGGTTCTGCTTACATCTGTAAATGAAGGAAATTCTTATTTTCAGCTAGACATTAGTGAAAATAAAGATGTAGTTTATTTCTAAGCTCCCCAAATCCTATTCATGCACCCACTGTACCTCAAATTTAGAATCTCTGTTCCACATGGAGATAAACAGCAATTCAGCCACAGAGAGCTTTCTTCTCATTGCTTGTAATATCATGTATCCCTGACAATCTGCATGTGCTGTGCATTTCAATTTTCACTCACTGATGGACAAGAAAATATTTATGAAGTTCAAATGAGACCTGTTTTCCTGTATTCCTTTGTTTAACTATCCATTCAGTGTACTGCTTTTGGATCTTCTATTTTCAACTTGAGATAAGAATAAATGACTGTTAATTTACTTTGCTCTATTTTGAAGAAAGAGTTCAGAGGTTAAGACTAAAAACCTTATATATCAAGCAACACGTACTTGACATGGAAAAACTGAGAAATAGTCAAAAAGAAGCAAGTGCCATGTATCATCTTATTCTCTCGAACAATCTAACTCATATTTTGATGTTTCTTCTTGCAGATATAAAAATGTGCCCATGGATACACAGGGAAATAAACACATGACTATTTTTGAAACTAAAAGCAGGTATTATATACTCTTTCATCACCCTATTTTCTCACATTTACTATATCACATACATCTTCATGTTAGAAATATTCTACCATCATTATTGTTAATGTCAAGATGGTTGAATTCCTCTGCATAACTGTGATACAATTTTAAAAACTCCTCTCTGGGGCTTTAATTAGAAGCAAATAGTTCATTTTCTAGCTTTCCACAAAAGGTAGGTGACCTTAGCCTTCATCAAACAAACAAAAACAGAACATACTCTGTGTGTCATAAAATTGCTGGAAACATTAAGTGAAATAAAGAAGGCAGACTGTTTTGTACAGAACATTGCACATAATAAACGTGTAGCAGCCATGAGAGATGACTGTTTTGTTGTCATTCTTCTTTATGATAAATTCCTGAGTATGGAATTTCTACATCAAATGTACCAAATTTGAAACATGCTGCCAAACTGGGGACCCAGAAAGAATGATTCTCAATACTAGGGGATCTAGCTCTACCTGCCTAGTATTATTTTTAAAACACTGGTAATTTTGCTCTTTTTCTTTGACTTGACTATTGGAGTTGACTGTATTTTGTACACATTTTGGCTGTTTAAATTTATTTTTAAAGTCAGCTCCTCCTAATTATGTTGAAAAAACTTCCCATTTCATACAATTTCCCTTTTAGCTTTGTTTACAAGGTCTTCTGTATGGAGAAGTTTTAGAAATAATTTATTGTATGTAGTTCCATTTCATCCCTTCCCATCTCCTTTATGGGTGTATTCTTTGAATGTACACTTGGAAAACTCTAGCTCCAGCATTAGTGTTTTCGTTAAGTGCTTTTTGGCATTAATACTTGTATGTTAAATTTTGGTTCCTCTGGACATCATTTTGATTAATAATGTTAAATAGAGAATTAACTTTAAAAGTGTCTAATCATTGTGCCAAAGTTAAGTACTAAATATGCAGATCCTTTTCTACAAAGGATGGCTAAAGAATTTGTTCTAATGCTGCATAAAGAGCTTTTCAAATAAAAATATTTGAATGTATTTTATTAACTCAGAATTTGACTTCCCAATTCACAGCACCAGGATGGAGTGATTACACAGGAAAACATTAATTAATCCTTTCCATCCTTATAAATATCCATTTTTCTTTTCCTCCTTCTATTTCCTAATCACCTTCATTTTCTAGCTTTTTTCTTGGCCCTCACTGATTTCATCAAGAGGCAAAGCACAATAGCTAAAATGGAAAACCTAGTCATTTATAATAGTCTTGACTTTTTCCAACATATCTAAGTGCAGTTCTAGATGGACATGGTTTTGTAGAAATGACTGGCTCTTCAAAAGCATAATGGTACTAATGACTTATTTTATGACTTAGTACTTATGATGTCTTAGCTACAGGTAAATATTTTATAATGTTGGGAAGGGAAAGCATAAATCTGTTTAAGTAGTTAAGATATTTTATCTTTTTTGTCTCTGACACAGCTGTTAGAATAGTCTAATTCAACCAGAATTTGGCACACTTGCCACGTGTAGGGCTTCAGCTCAATAGTTACAGGTCTTGAGGATGATTTCAATAGAAGGTCTTTACACAAGTGGAGTTATATTACTCTTATTAGGAGTTATAAAACTGACTGTGATGGATGGAAATACAGCAAGAACAAAAGAAAAACTATAGAGACACAAAGTTATCTCAGAAAGGAAACTGACTCCCAAGAACACATCTAAGGTCTGAAGAAGCATAGATTCTCACCTGCCCTACAGAAACTCATCTTGTCAGGTTAGTTTTTTCCACCATATCAGAATTGAGGTAGAGGATGGAAGAAACTTTTTGCTGCTCCAAGGTCCTTTGAAGGACATCTGTGAAACTATGCATACACTCCTAAGATGTGTGCTGTCTAAGTTATAATATATCAATACCTCTTCTATTTTGTCTCAGTCACTTTCCTATTACTAAGATAAAATACCTGCAAAACATCTGCAACTTAAAAGAGGAGAGGTTCATTTTGGCTCATGCTTTTCAGTCTGTGTTTGGTTAGCTCCAAAGCAGAAACAGCATGGTGGAAGGACATGGCAGAAGGAAACATTTCAACTCATGGCAGCCAGAAAGCAGAGAGAAAAGAGGAGACAGAAACAAATTATATCTGTATAAGTCACAGCCTTGGTGACCTACGTTCAGCCAGATCCCACAACTACTAAACTCATCAATAGATGAATCCAACAATGAGTACAGCACCCCCCAAGATCCACTCACTTTAGATCTAAACCACAGCATGCCTCAACAATTTCACCTATCTACTACAGCTGTGTCAACTCAATTACCGCCATTACTGATAGAGCTGGCATCAGTAGAATTGGCTATATTTATTGGGCATCAACCAGTGACATCCACATCAATTATCACAGATTTTATTGAGGTAGAAAGTTATTTAGAAAATTCCACTGTTTCCTTGCTATGGTTTGTTGCCATGAAAACTCTATATGAGGCTTGGTCTTCAGTGTGGTAATTTCTGGAGGAGGTGCTGCCCAGGGCAGTGGAGTCTTCAGGAATGAATTCTTTTTTCTAGGACTGAAATAATTACTAGAGAACAGACTGTTATAAAGCAAGGCCCCACCTCATGTTCTTTTTCTTCATCATGTACCAGTCTGCCCTTCCATTTTCTACCATGAGCTGAAGCAGTATGAGGCCCTCACTAGAAGACAACAGATCCTGGTTTTATGCTCTTAAAATTCACAGATTCCAGAACTGTGAGCCAAAATAAAAATATCTTCCATGTAAGTTACTCAACCTCATGCATACTTTATAGAAACACAGAAAACAGACTGAAGAGCACTCTTCTTTCTATTCACACTTCTCTGCTCTGTAGAGGACAGCCCCACAACCCTGACTCTATCATGCTCTCCTGTAAAGACCAAGAGGAATTCCTTGTTGCCCCAGGACAAAAATGAATTTCTTCTGGTGACTTAACTAAGATTGGGCCCAGAGTTCAGAATGCATACCTCGTGTCCAAATCCTTCTTCTCCACCTTCAGTAGTTAGCTCTCCTACCCGTGTTCCTAACCACACTGAGACAGAACTGAGACCTCTGACACTGAATGTGTTTACTGGTCTGTTCAACCAGTAATGGAAGAAAAACTACAAATCATGTACATGAATCTACAACATAGGAGACAGTGATAATCAGAGAATACATGATATATCCTAGTTTCTCTTACATGTCATCTTTTGATCTGCGTTCTCCAAAGTGACAATTCCCAGAGGGGCATTGGATACCTTGTGGTTAGAAGTTGGTAATTTCACTGCATATTTGTGCCATGACCAACAAAGGCATGAGGATGTAGTATTCATGTTTACTGTGGCATAAGAGGCAAGATACCAACCCAGCCTAGGTGTTCATCACCTGATGACTAAAGAAGACGTGAGTATACAGTCAACCCTCAAATTTATACACACTCAAGACAAGAAAAGCTTATGTAAGTACTTTAATAATAAATGTATTGAGACATCATGAGATGAATACAAATTAACTTTGGCAAGAGATGCTCAAAGTGGTGGCTATTAATTTCCAGACATTTATTAATACAATGAACTGCTGTCTGGGTAACCTTGGTCCTTGAAATGCTGCTCACACATCTTTAATTTCCTAAGCGCCAGCAGTGTAGTGGGTTATTTGTGATAAACAACATCCTCTAGAATTCCCATGTGAGGACAAAACATCTGTTCTGAAAACACACACACACAATATTTTTCTTTTCCTAAAGTACATATACATTTTTGGTGGACTTTGTATATATAAATATAAACCACATACATAATCAGCCACATGTATTATCCAGGCATAAAAAAGAACAAAATTTTTGTCATCTGCAGGAAAATGTGTACATGTGGAGATCATCATGTTAAGCAAAATAAACCCTACTCATAAAAGCAATTATTGCATATGTGGAATCTAAAAAAGAAGATAAGAAAGCAGAAGGGAAAGTACTGTTAAACAAAGGGAAGTGAAGAATGGGGGAGGGAAATAGGGGTATGAGGAGGCAATGGGGGTATGAACATGGTCAAAATACATTATTCACAGGGCCGGAGATTTAGCTCAGTGGTTCTGGAGCCTGCCTCACAAGAGCAAGTGCAAGGTCCTGAGTTGGATCCGGGTAACCACATACAATGCTGGGCGTGGTGACTCACGCCTATAGTCCCAGCACTCAGGAGGCAGAGGCAGGAGGATTGCTGAGTTTCAGGCTTGCCTGGGCTACATAGTGAGCTCAGGGCCAGCCTGAAATACAAAGCGAGACCCTGTCTAAAAAAAAAAAAAAAATTATTCACTTTGGGGGAAGTTAGGAGGAGGAGGACGGTGATAGGGGAATGACTAAAGCACTTTATGTGTATGTACACATTTGCCAACATGAACCCCATTAATCGGTATAACCTACTTGTACTAATGAATTTTTTTAAAAGCTTCATTCTGAAACTGCGGACACCTGAGAGGAACAAGGGAGCAGCCAGCTCAGCCTTTCCCTGTCTACCAGTCACTGTTTATCTAGACCACGTGTCCTGGTCTCACGCAGCAGAGACCCCTCTAGGGTGAGGCCTGCACGTGTTAACTTTCAGTTCCTTTTCCTCAAGCTGGGCATAGTGCAGAGAGGTCATGGGACAATTTTCTTATATGGCACTGGTATTAGGCATCCAGTAGATGCCAAATTATTTTTATTACCTCATCAGTCCTCCATCTTCGTTTGGCTCCTGTCCTGCTTTCAAAGGCCAGAGCAAGTCCTACCTCCTTCAGGAAAACTTTCTTAGCGTGCTGCAGTCTCATTCTGAGATTTCAGAGCCCTCACTATCTGAACAGCTCGTACTGCTTCCACACCAGCAGAGTCTCAGTACCTCAGATTGATGTACCTTACCCTCTGCCTTAGGATTTGAAGAATACACTCTGAATTCTCAATATTAAAAGCATGCATGATAATGGTTCCTTGGCATGGCAAAGTCTGCAAAACTCTGAAGCCAAACCCTTATCTCTTTTCACCACTAACGCCCCGACTATAGAGAGTGGAAGTCAAATGAGATGTCTGAAGTCCAGCAGGTACCAGAGCGTTCCCAGCCCAGGAAACTACTGAATCTTTCTAGTTTTAATTCCATTTAGTCAAAATGTGAGTGATAAGATTCCCTACCACATGAAGTCTTTTAAGTAAAGCATCTAAATACTAATATAATGCTTAGTCCAGTAAAATGATAACTGTTATTATTCTTACCTCCTCTTCCTTTTTAATCTCTCCCAACCTCTACAATTCCTCTTACCCACTTTTATAGATACACAATCTCCATCAATACCTAGCACTTTTTTTCTGTTTAAACCTCTGACGTGACCTACCGATGACTCTCAGACTTCCATAGATGTGGCCCATAACAAGTCTGGGCATGACTGAATTAATACATGCATGAGTAAATGATGACCAAGTATTTTTAAAAACTCATACTGATTTAATACATGCTTGTATTGAAATGGGTCCTTTCTCAGCCCACATCAGTGGACTCAGTGTGCTGAGCAATGGAGCTGTGGGTTAACTGGTTTTGCACCACGGAGCACGGAAAGAGCACTAACTGATGCTAACAATGTGTAGCGTACAACTCCAGAAATCAGAGAGGATTTTTTTTTAAGCATCATCTTTACGTTCAGTGAAACATGCAATCTTCCTCTTTATGACATTTATTTTCTAATTTCTCCCAGGAACATTTCTAGTTTCTGCATACTGCTTGTCTTGAAGTGACAGTTTCAGGCATTTTCCCAAACACTAATGATACAAGGAATGAATGATAGTGTGGGCAAATTGCTGTGGAGCCACGTTTTTGAAACGGTAAAAAAACAAGAAATGGGACTTCTCTAGTTGGTGTTCAATTTCAGTGACACATTTCTTATTAGCTATCTTTGTGTTTTACTCTGTGGGTATTTAAATTTTAGCAAACTGAGTAGTTTCTCCCAGATAACTACCAATTGAGCACTTTTCTACTACAGCAAACAATATTTTTCTTATATGAAGTAGATTACATTCTTGCTCAGAATAACTGAAAACACCCTTTAATTGTGGACATGGTTCCCAAAGTGGCCTTTCTTTTGCAGGGAATATGGAAAAGCAAAAATGATGGGAGTTAAGTCCCATTCTGGATCCTGAATTATTTCTAGCATGTGTCTCCCTGGTCTCCTGAAGTCCATAATTTTTTTTTTTTGAGACGGTCTCACTTTGTAGTTCAGGCTGGCTCTGAGCTCACTATGTAGCCCAGGCAAGCCTTGAACTCAGCAGTCCTCCCGTCTCTGCCTCCCGAGTGCTGGGATGACAGGCGTGAGCCACCATGCCCGGCACTGTGGTGTGTGGTATTGATTGTTGGTGGGCATGAGTCTCCATGCCCAGCATCGTATGTGGTGACCGGGGATCGAACTCAGGACCTTGCGCTTGTGAGGCAGGCGCCGGAACCACTGACCTAACCCTCCGGCCCCTGAAGTCCATAATTTATATTACCATCACAGTGTACTTTCTAACCTGTACATCTGATAACATCACTGTCCTCCTAATACCCCAGAATGGCTTCCTTTGACTTCTGCACAAAACACAAACTTTGTATAGCTACAGCCTTAGTTATTACTCTTTTGTAAAATGTTCTGTGACCTTTCAGACCTTTTGGAACTTCACACACAGGTTCACATTGTTAGAGCTCAGAACAAAAATTCTCTATGCCTTTTCCAGCTCTCATCCAGCTCAGCTGAATTCTCTGAACTCCCTCGCATTCATCACTAAGAGCTCTTCTTGGCTATCACTTCCTTCAGGGTAGCTTTCCACAATTACTTGCTGGTTTAGGTGTACTGTTTGTAACCGCACAGTTTCCGATACCACACAATAGCCCTTTACTGTCACTACCTATCTAACATCCCCTGACACATTGCTTTGGGGAAGTGGATGTCTTATTCACAATTATTCTGGAGGGTCTGACATAAGGAACACCTCATATTTTCAATGAGTGCTGTCCCTGGCATAGTACTTTAGTGATTAAAAAGTAAGGCATAAGAAACTTTTAGGATACTACATGCATATGCTGAGTATAAGTACAGATAATGAGCTAATGCCCTATTTACACTTGGTTAATTCATTATTTCTAGATCCTTTCCCAACCATAGTTGGCTGCTGAATGTCTGTTAAAAATTTTCTTGCATGAAACTTGCCTGTAACTCCTAATTCATATGTACTGCGACACATGTGAGACTCACTGCTCCATGAATAGTCTCTCAGTGGTATTGTCTGCTAACAATCAACAAAAGCTTAAGCACCCATTCTTGGTTATTTTGCAACTGAAGGTAAATCATAATAAAAACAAATTTAACTTATAAAGGAGGACTTTCTGATCATGAGCATTGTGAATGGTAGGAAAATATATACATGAAGATGCCCACATATTGCCTTAGGCTAGCTCCTTTTTGCCATGGGTCTTGCAGACAAACAGTCCTTGGTTTCCATGACAGATCATCATACTGAGACAGGTTCAAGTCAGAGTTGTGATAAATACCAAGCACAATGTTCAAACCAACCTAAGGATTAATGCAACAGATTTTAATACTGTCTTAATACTCACAGGATTCAGCTTTGCTGCTCAAGATTTCAAAAGTAGCAGCTGGACCAAAAGAAACTATGAGGAGTGTGAGGATCAGATCGCAACAATTATCTGCTTAATGTGGCATTTATCTGAAATGCTAACTCTACATGAGGTCATTTAGACTAACCACTATTTAGTTTATGAATATGTGCCTGAAACTAGCAATAGTCATAAAGATAATAATTTATTGCAAGCACAGTCAACTCAAGAAAATAATGAGCATGAGCAATTATTGTACAAAAATATTATCTTCCCATAAAACATATGCCTAAATCTACTTCTTGCTCCCCTTGGAAGACAGCCACATATGGCTTATATGTGAATGATCTGCAACATCTCTTTACAGATGTTGACACTTGTAAAATATATGAATTCACATTATTAATCTTTTTGGGAAGAATAAAAGAATTAATTGAGGGGCTCATTATTACAGAGAGTTGAGGTTTTAGATGATAATGGTATTTTATTTCAGAAGTTCATCAAACAGGATTTTAATTGTGAGGCTTGACTAATCATGACCACTTTGACTTTTGATAATTATGTATCGAGATGGCAGTTTTTAATGAGTCTTCTTGAAATTAAGGGTACATTCTGCCATTGTGTATTTGATAAAGGAAAAAATGTTCTGCATTCTAATACTTGGAAATGTCAAAAACCTACTTCTAAGCACACTTGTTCTAAAAATACATTCTAAGAATTTAGATTAGAAGTAGATGAACTGAGAAACAAAATTGTTAGAGTGGATTTCAGCATCTGAGAGGAAGCAATCATGCCCCCCCAACTTAAATAATTAGCTAACAAAAGAAATCAGCACATCATTTGTGCAAGGAATTCCCTTTTAACTCCAAGCAGAGGGTGAGGTGCTGACTCCAAACGTCCACCACTAGGTAGTCCTGCTAAGAAGGGTTCTGCTGTGGGTCTTTCTGTTCTTCAAATGTCCCACGACAGATGACATGAGATCACATCCATTCTCATTTCAGAGTAAGTGACACCGATTGCTCAATGGCCAGAATCTAGCAACCATGATGGAAACACGCACATGTTTTCTCCTGCAGCTTCTTCAGAGCTGAAACCAATTAAGGAAAACCCAATTTATCTGCAAAGTACTGGCTGCTTTCTCCTTGACCTTCACTCTGGTTCAGAGTAGATATGGTAGGCTGTGGAACTTGTCTATTTTCTTTTACAGGTGGAATTTCTAAAACAGAACTCAAGAAGTGAAATCAGCTGTCATTTATGTAAAGAAATAGAAGCTCAAAAGTAATATGAGAAATTAGAGAGCTCTGATTCTCTTCTCACACTTTTCGTAAGGTTCAACCAGCTTCCTGAGTACAATCAGACTTCAACACAGGGCTGTACTTCCCAATCAACTGCAGTCCTAAATAATACAACCAAGTCAAACATAAAAAAAGTAATTAGCACCTATTCAGGATCCAGTTGGTAATTAGACATATTGTTCCAAAAGTTTCGTTTTCTTGTGGCATTTTTATTGAGCCCTTTCTAATACTGACAGTTTTTCTGGAGTCTTCAATTCTAAAACTGAAGACACAACTTAATATCACCCAATGCACTATTTACCAGAAGACATTACTATGAGGCAGAAGTGATGATCTAAAGTATAAAGAGATTAGGCAAGTAAAACATGATGTATTAGTTAACATGTGAAGAAAATCTATCCAAGGGCAAAAATCACAGAGCATCAACTAATAACAAAAAATGGGGAAAAATGCATAGGTGTTACAACTCCTATGTTTACAAGAGGAAAGAATGATCAATGTTCACTTAAAACTATCCAGGTGAGATGCAAAAATCTCCATTTTGCATTAATCAGAATTCTCCAGAAAACAGACCCATAAGATTGATACTGACATGAGCAAAGATTATGAGGGATTAATTTGCAGGATTACAGAGGCTGAAAAGTCGCATAATCTACTCTCTGCCAGCTAGGCAGAGACCCATGAAGGCCAGTGAGGTGGATGTTTTTCTATTCCAGACCCAAAGCTCTGAGAACCAGTGGTGAAAGACCTGCTCCAAGTTGGAAGGCCTAAGAACTAGGAGCGCTGACATCCAAGGGCAGAAAATGAATGGGACAACTCAAGCAAAGACAGAAAATTATTTTTTCCTCTGCTTTTTAGTCCTATTGGGTTTCTTCTTAGACTGCAGGATGGCTACCACGTGGGTGATAACCATTTTTACTCAGTGTCCCCCTTCTATGCTAATCTCTTCTAGAAGAAATACCCAGAAATGATGTTTTCCACCTATACAGGCAGCCCTTAGCCCAGTGAAGTTGACAAAATTAACCATCACATGTTCCAGCTCTGTTTTACCCACAGCAGACAGAAGTGTCATGATTTGGTGAAAGCTAAAAACCATTTTTACAAAGAAAAGGGCAATGACCTTGATTAGAATTGCCAATAACATGGACATTGATTTGAGACTTTTATTAGCCTGAACGGTTCTTTTCTGCAAATTGGAAATGGCTCCCAGGCCGTGCTCAGAAGGAAATCCTATTCTAGCAAGCTGAGCAAGTATGTGAGATAGGCCTGTTCAGGAAATGTGACACGCAATAAATTTAAACAATATGGGCTCAGTGCTGAGATCGCAGTTAAAATCAACAAAAATAGACACTTATTTGCTTGTCTGTGCAGTTACCTAATCCTCAGTGGGGGAGGATAGAGACACCTATAACACCAACAGTCATATTTGAGAGGAGAATGTGCCTTTTATGTCGATTTCAACAAATATGTTGTCTGTGTGGTCTGTGTAAATTGTGTTAATTTGCCCACACATGCGTGAATTCACTTTTCTCCAACCAGGCTATAAAAGGGTGGCTATGTTCACTTTTCCCCTTTGGCATCCCATGCCACACACATACACATGATCACTCTTGAACCCATGCATGCTTCTCCCTTCCTGCTCTGTTTCTCACCTCTATTACTGATAACCCTCTAAATTTTTTGGTAGGAGACTCTATTGACTCTTTGGAGGCTGCTTGCTTTGGTTTCTGGTCCCTTCCTGTGTTAGGCTATGACCACATCTTGCCATACATTTCTTACTGTGCTACTGGCCCTACAGTTGTCAACCTTCTTGGTGACAACTAAATTGATATTCACTTAGCAATCAAGTTCAAAAATGAATATAGTCCAGCCCTGCCATGCACAAAATGTATATAATACAGATTTGTTGAACAACTGCTAAATAAATTAGGTAACTAGGCTTTGCCACTGGTCATTTCTGATTGGTTTCATAGCCTTCTGAGTTGATTTCATTTATTTATGCTTAATTAAGACTTTGTTAATCAATCTATCTCAAAACCAAATTAATTGCATGGTTAGGCCTATGATGAGGTCAATTTATCTGTTAGTGAATGAGAAGTGATTCAATTAGCTAAAGATGACTGGACTAAATTAGCCGCAAAAAAAGATGCAAAGAGTTTGTCATCTGCAGGTAGTTTGTTATCCATTAAACAATTCATTGGCTCTTCTAGTAAGATCTTTTTGGAGCCTTTCAAGTGAGCGGGTACCAAATAGCTACTGTTTATGAATAGGCCATTATGCTAGATGTAACCTGGTAAAGAAGAATCTTATTTTGTCCATTGTATAGATCATTAACTAAGGCAAAGTTAGGCTAGAACCTAACCTCAAAATCAGGTTTGATTAATTTTAAAGATCATTTCAATTTTATATTTCTATATATCTTCTACACTCTAGCCCTGGCACAGGGTAGGGGCCCAGAATTCAAAACCTATAAAATCATAGTTTCAGGTCTTAAAAACTCTCAACTGAGGAGGTATGAAGATTCCACTTAGTACAGTCAGATGACCACAAAGAAGCTGATAGTCATGAGGTTTGAGGTGGGTGGGTGGTTCACTGGGGGGAAGAAACACAAGGGTCCTTTCAGCACACACAGCACAGTCAGCTCTTTCATTACACAATCAGGGATAGTGTAATGCCACCCATCTTTGGTTAGCCCCATTTTTCTTTTCCCTTTTTTCTCCTCTGCCAGCCAGAGTCCCAGAGCTTCTGACAGGAGAGCCACTGAGTCCTCACCATTCCCTCCTGTCTCACTCCTCTGTTGAGGTCCACACATTCTCTTGCCCAATCACAGATGTGGATGAGATTTATTTTACTGCCTCTGAATCCTTGGCTTCCTGTTATCTTTCCTGGTCTTCATTAACAGATGAGTTGAGGACCTACACAAATCATCCCTTATCCTTAGGCTTCCTTCCTACCCATCTGCATGGATTAGGAAGTCCCGAGTACTTCACTAGTTTTCTTTTTACTTAAGTGCTGCATGATTTGAGACATTGAATACTTCATGATAAGCTTGAATGACTTGGAGCAGCCCTGTCTCACCATGAACAGGGCCGCTAATGTTCTGTGCTCAAGGTAGATGGGGGTCTCCCCAAAGAGGAAAATTTGAAGAGTATACAAGGACCTGGTGGTGGTGAGAGAGGAGTAAAAGATTTCAAAGAAGTCATCCAGGTCCAGATGTTGAAGGGGAGATTCCAAAAAATAATTCAAGAAAAACTCAAACAGAACACAACTAAATATTAGAGTGGTAGGAAATAATTAGATGATGCTACCTAATACTTGGTTTGTGCAAGCAACTGAATCATCTCCTGTCCTCACAGTAAGTATATTAGGTGTTCTGTCTCTGTTTGTGCATGAAAAACAAAACTTAGTCTCAAATACTAATGACCCTACAGTTGGACAGTTTACGTGTGTCAAAACCAGTTTTCAAACTCAAGGCCACCAGAATCCTGTTGACTGGGGTCCTACTGCAGCACACAACGAGAGGATAATTACCTACACCTGCACATCCCAGTGGGCTTTAAGAAGGGAGACAGAGGGGAAAGCATGAAGCTATTCTCAGCTGTGACAAGAGAGAAGGACAAGGGAGGCCAGCTGTGGCGGGAGCTGTGGTAGGGGTCCGCTAACCCCTCCCCCTGGAAGGGCCCAGGACACGCATGGAGGACACTGAGACTTGCAGGCCTGACCCTTCTGGTTGAGCTCATGCTGAGGCCCAAGGAAGAAGGACTCCTTCAGCTGTGATGGCAGGGCAGTGAGTAAATCCAGTTCATTCTATGCACTCAAACCCAGACCAAATCAAACACCCACAACAATTTTAAAGAGAACGTTAGTTACAATCCAGAGCTAATTAAAACTTTCCATAATAAAAAAAAACCTTTAAAATTTAAGTGGCCTTGAATACTAACAGCTCAGGCTTGTTTCTAACTGTAGAATTATTATTAACACATTAGCACAGCAATACCAGGCATTGAATTTGCTCAGCAATTTCAAAATAATGGTGTTTTTGAATGTTTCCAGCTGACGTGGTGCATCCCTTTCAACAGTAACCCAGTGGGCCATCAGCCTCCTCCCTCCACCATGGCCCCATGCTGATAACCTCCCTGTGAGTACCATGCAGAGCTGCTTGCAGCTGCCTAGCACTCCCGGGTGTCTCTGCCATGGCACCCGCCTGCATATGTGTGGGCTTTTAATCTTCATCCCCCTCGAAGAGAGACCACGATTATGTGGGACACAGAGTGGTGTGTGATGAGTACACCACACTGGAGGGCATCCAGGCTTGCTGCTGTCCCTCAGCAGCTCTGGGACACAAGAACAAGATATGAGGCCATTACTGACATTGATGCTAATAATTTTTAACGTCTGCTCAGCATGTCAGATGGTGCCAGGCATGATTTGCATACATTACCTAATTCCCCAACAACTGCTATTTTCATTTATTGTGTTTAACAAACAGCTACAAAGCATTCTCTGCAAGGCTCTGCAATGTGCCAAGCACTTGTGTGCTGTGTGTATCGATAACTTAGTTCTGGTTACAATAGCAAAGAAGCAGGTAGAAATATTAATTTATTTATGGATGAGAGAACTGAGATTTGGATCTGGTAACAAACAGAGATTAGGTTACCAAGGTTACCCAACTGAAAGGCAGAGCAGCACCAGGCTTGAAACTCAGGGACCCAGGTCCCAGAATCCTCCTTCGTAACCACTGAGCTCTGACATCCCTTGCTGCAGCACACTGTAGGGTCACCAAGAGGGCTCTAGGACTCACTCTTCCTGCCACGTTCTGAGTATGGCTGGGGCCTGAGAACATGCATTTCTAAAAAGTTCTCTGATGAGGCTGTTGCCTGTCTGAGGCTGCTGGATTGTCCTGCCGATATTCCCAGGGTCTCCTTTATTACAGATGAGGCTGAGTTACCCCTCCTCACACAGCTAGAGTCAACTAGACTATACTCTGAAAGTAGCCTGACCTCAGATGCATGAAACACCCTCAGTCTTATTTCTCCTGCTTTCATGGTATAGATCTTAATACGACTGTATAAACTTGTGAATTCTAGCCAGAGCCATGCCCATGACAGGCTAAGGCATACAGGAGGTACTCAGTTAGGGTTGGCTTCTCTGCATCCTCAAAGACCTCCTATACCCAGAGTGTCGAATAAATGCAAACTTTTTAGGTTAAACTTTTACAGAATTTTATACAATTTCACTTAAAAATTTACTTCTCCATTGCTCAGTCTTGACAATGTTTTTCACCTCTGCTCCTTCATTTATGTTTACTGATACATGTTTGCAGTCCATAATGTTTGCATGTATGAATCTGGTAAATGCACCTCACACATCTTCATTCTTTTCTTCATTCTCTTTCCCTTCTCTCCCTCTCTCGATCACCTCACCATTTGAGAAAGACCTATCTCCCTACTGCCTATCTTTTATTTTTCTCATTTATTTTCTGTTGTTTTTATATATACATATATATATTTTTTTTTTTTTGAGACAGGGTCTCGCTTTGTAGTTCAGGCTGGCCCTGAGCTCACTATGTAGCCCAGGCAAGCCTTGAATTCAGCAATCCTCCTGCCTCTGCCTCCCAAGTGCTGGGATTACAGGCGTGAGCCACCACACCTGGCAATTTTCTGTTTGTTTGTTTTTTTTTTAATGACAGAAACTATCCAATCATTAAGCTTTCTCCGTGACAACTTCACATGACAAAATACTCTTCTATCTCAGCCCTCCCTTCCTAATATTATAACAAAGCTTAATCCAAACAACAACAGAACTTCTGCTTTCAAAGTTGGGTGAAAGCATTCATGCGAAGTGAAAAAAAGCCAGAAAATCCTTTTACTTATTTCAGAAATTTATATTAAAGGTTGATCCTCAACAAAAACAAATCCAGACAAACAGCCAAGTCATTCACTGAGGGATTATTTGTTATTGCAAAATAGTAGAAATGGACAACATGCCTAGTCATAAAATATTGGTGGCACAGAGTAGTGATGCCCACCTGTAAACATCAACTGTGAAGACATTTATTAATTGATCTCAAATGAGTTCCAGATTTCTTCTTTAAGAAAAAGAAGCAAGGGGTGAGAGGTTACTTAGACTGCTTTACTTATAAAAAGAGAAATAGCAAAACCACACAAAGTTGCTATGGTTTGACTCTATCTTGTCCTCAGCAGAACCCCTGTTGAGGCTCCATTCTTCATGCAGTGTCAGGAGGTAGAACGTCCACGAGGTAACTGGGTTCCAGGAGCTCTGCTCTCCCAAAGCAATTACCCTCGCTGAGGAGCAGGGTGGCTCTCTGGCCCTCGGCTGCCCCTCACTCTTGCACAAGCCTCTGCTCACGCTTGCTTTCTTTCTAATCAGGACCTCTCTTGCACATATGGCCTGCCTCACTCTCTCCACCATAAACTCACAGCACAAGAGCTTCTCCAGCTACTGAGCAGATACCAGCACCTTCCTGGCTGTGGAATGATGAGCCCAAATAAATTTCTTTTCTCTCTACATTACCCGCTATGACATATTCTAATAGCCAAAAAGAATCCAATGTAGGAGACATTCTAGAAAAGTCCAAACTACTGAGACAATAGAAAGATCAGCACCTGAGAAAAGTTGGAGGTGGAAGGGAAGAACAGGTCAAATGCAAAACATGTTTAGAAGAGCAAAAATACTCTGCACACTACTTTAATGATTGATATGTATCACTGTGCATTTGTCCAAACCAGTAGAAAGGCCATCACCAAGGCTGGGCCCGATCATACACTGGACACTTGGGGTGATGATGGTACATCAGTGCGGGTTCATCACCTTTAACCACTTTGATGAGGGAGGCTATGTGAGGTAGGGGACAGCAGCTAACTGCTAAATCTGCTAAATGCATGTATTTTCCTCTAGATTTTGCTGTGAATCTAAATGTACTCTAAAAAAACACTTAAAAAACATAAGTCACAAAAACTTGCGTCCATTCTTTTTGCTAAAAGAAAGAAATGTTATGAAGGATAATATAGAAACCAATGAAATTAGTTATCTAGTTAATAACCTAGAGAGATGGGAAGGAGTGGGGTACAGAAGGTAAGAAAAAATTAGTAGTACACAGAGTGTACTTTTTTAATTAAATTCTTTATTGGTACAATTTATCTACATCTCACAATCACACATAGCACTGGGGAATTTGTACCAATATGTGACACAAGTCAATTCTCATTTTTACCCATATCCCCACCCACCCACACCTCCCCACCCCCTATATACATGCTCTTTTATTTTCTTTCAGAATCATATTTATTCCTTCCCCTCATTATATCCCCACAACAAATTTCCTTTGGAAATTTCCCATTCTACAAAAACTGTCATACTTCCTAGAGCTCATTTGCATCTACAGGTGCTCATATCAAAAAGAAGATCTGGTATTTGCCTATCTGTGATCTATTTATTTCACTCATTAGTGTGTCCTTCAGGTGTATCCATTTGCACATAAATGAATCAATCTTGTCATTCTTTATGGCAGAAAAATACTCCATTTTATAAAAAAAAAAAACACATCTTCTTTATCCAGTCTCCAATTGATGGGCATTTGGGTTGTTTCCAAGACTGAGCTATCACAAACTGAGCTGCTATGAACAAGGGTGTACATCTGTCTTTCCAATGTGATTTTTAAAATTCTTTTGGGTATATTCCTAGCAGGGGGATAGCAGGGTCAAATGGGACCCCTAGTCCTAGTTTTCTGAGAAATCTCCACAATGGTTGCACAAGTCTGCAATCCCACCAACAGTGGAAAAGAGTTCCTTTCTTCCCACAGCCTTGCCAGCATTTACTGTTGGTTGATTTTGTAATAACGGCCATTCTTTGTGGAGTGAGATGAAATCTCAGTGTTGTTTTCATTTGCATCTCTCGAATGACCCATAATGTTGAACATTTCTTCATATGTTTCTTAGCTGCTTTAACTTCTGCCTCTGAGAAGTGTCTGTTCATTTCAGATGCCCATTTTTGAATTGGATCTTTAAACTTGGGGAGGCTGACCTGTTTAAGTTCTTTGTATATTGTAGATAATAGCCCTTTGTCTGATAAACAGCTAGTAAAGATTTTTTCCCATGTTGTTGGTTGTCTGTTAGCAGTTCCAGTGACTTCTCTTGCTGTGCAGAAGCTTTTCAGTAGGATGAGATCCCATTTGTTGATTCTTTCTGCTAGTTCATGTGCTATGGAGGTTTTATTCATAAAGTTCTCTGCCTAAGCCAATTCTCCAAGAGTTTTACCTAACCTGTTTTCCAGCAGGCTTATTGTTTCTGTTTTAATGTTTAAGTCTCATATCCATTGTGAGTTTAGTTTTGTGCATGGTGAAAGAGATAGGTCTAGCTTTAGCTTTTGGAAAGTTAAAGCCCAGTTTTTCCAGCACCATTTGTTAAAGAGGCTGTCTTTCCTCCATTGAGTATGTTTGGCTCCTTTGTCAAAGATAAGGTGGTTTAGTGTATCTGGGGCTTTTTCTGAATCTTCTAATTTATTCCACTGGTCCTCAAGTCTGTTACTTTGCCAGTACCATGCAGTTTTTATCACAGTGGCTTTATAGTAGAGTTTTAAATTGGGGATTGTAATACCCCCTGACATGTTGTGTTGCTTAGAAGTGCTTTTGCTATTCTAGGTTTCTTGTGGTTCAAGATGAATTTTCGTATTATTTTCTCTAGCTCTGTGAAGTATAGCATTGGAATTTCAATTGGAGTTGCACTGAATCTGTATAGTAGTTTTGGGAGTATAGCCATTTTGACGATGTTGGTTCTCCCTACCCAGAAACAAGGGATGTCTTTCCACTTTCTGATCTCCTTTTCTATCTCATCAGAGTGTAGTTTTTATAGTTTTCCATCCTTTCTAAATTAACAATTTACATGTTTCAAACAAAGTAAAGATGAAGGAAAACTAAAATATTTAAATGAGCAAATGATACTTTCTTAACATCAAATAGATATCAAGACTATATAAAAGAAAAAATCTATGCAAGTTGACTTTTAAACACAACATTCTAGTCACTTGTTGAGGCTTACTTTGAAGACAACAAGAACAAAGAAACCTAGAACTTTATGTTAGGAACTAGGTTGTTAGTAGTGGTATTAACACCCCAACTCTGTATTTTAGATTTGAATAGTGAATAACTATACTGATTTTAAGAATCAATTCTCATTATAAATATTTATGGAATGTTGATTCTCACTATGAGAGAAGAGAGATATAAATATAGAATGAAAGAAGAGGAGGAAGAATTCTGTGATATTGGAGTAGAGTGAGAGATAACCATATGAACTCATAATTTAAGAAAAATTTTGTCCATAGACAGCACTAGAGTAGGAACACTCCAGAAGCAATCTAAGCTCTACACCTAGAGCTCAGGTTCAATTTTTAAATATTAATTCCCACTGAAAGAAGCACAGGTGCTCTGAAAACAAATCTAAGTCATCTGTACAGGAAAAATAAACAAGCCTGGAGCATCTTGTTAAGACAGAAAACAAGAATTGCCCTAAGACTAAAGGGACACAAAAGACAGATTTGAAGAGTTCTTAACTGAACAAATTAGGATGATTTAAATATGAAAATGAAATACAGGAATAGATTATGACATATTTAATTAAAAAAGAAACCCATGACTCTGTATTGATAATGTCTACACCTATAAAAGCCAGGGGCTTCAAATTCCCATAGTGTCTAGTTTATATTCACCTATGCATGCATACAAAATGCATAATTTCCAGTATTAGAAATAATATGGGAAATGATAGAAATATATATGGGAAATGAGAGATCCAAGACTTCATTCTGAAAATATAAAAATGTATTATTTTATGATCATGATACATAGTATATTTACCATGGTCATTCTCTAATAATTTTATGAAAAAAAATCACCTTTTAACAGAATGGCTTTCATATTTTCTTTATTAATACCCTCTTGAATTACATTAAATTAAAATTTTAAAAAATACCAAGTAATCAATGCAAAAGAAAAACGCCCACCATTTTATAGCCAGAGAATAAGAATTAATACAGGCATAAGTATTAGTGGATGTTTGGGTCAGAGATTTAGCTCAGTGGTTCTGGTGCCTGCCTCACAAGCGCAAGGCCCTGAGTTCAATCCCAGCAACCACATACAATGCTGGGTGTGGTGACTCACGCCTACCAGGCATCAATATGACATACCAGTGCTGGGCATGGTGGCTCACACCCGTAATCCTGGCACTTGGGAGGCAGAGGCAGGAGGATTGTTGAGTTCCAGGTCTGCCTGGGCTACACAGTGAACTGAGGGCCAGCCTGAACTACAAAGTGAGACCCTATCTCAAAAAAAAAAAAATTAGTGGATGTTTAACTTATTGAGAAAGACTGTCTCCCCCATCAGTTTCTTATTTACAAATTTGAAAGATTTCTTTATTAAGAAAAAACTGGTGGGCATGACCTTAAGAGAGCAAATATAATTTCAACAGTGTAAAAAACAGTGGCTCCCTCAGTCCCCTGAGGCATTTCCTTAGAAGGATGCAACCTAATGCAGGTCTTCCTGAAATGCCTAACCTATACTGAATTAGGAAATTCATTTAGGGGCACTCTTAAAAGAACAGTGTTCTTAATTCATTACAAAAAATGTCCATATCATACGATACCCTTCCACACATCAAAAACTTCAGATGACTACTCTGGGTTAGAGAAAACACAGACAGAACAATTAAATGTGATTCATAATCTTTGTTTGGATAGTGAATCAAACCAAATAGTGATCTTTCAGAAACTGTGCAGAAGTTTGAAATGAATTCAATATTACATAATTATATTGAGTCTATATCAAATTTTCTGAGGTTGGAAATTGTTATCAGGCAAAGGAATATCCTGCTTGAATATACATACAGAAGGAGTTAGATGTCTGCAAATAGCTCTCTGAAGGTTCAGGGAAAAACATGTTCCTTTATGGAGAGAAACATAAAGCAAATGCTATGAACATGAACAATTATTGAATAAAATTTTCTGGTTTAACTGAAGAAATAAATTTTAAAAACCCACTAACAAATGGAAACAATATGTTTCCCAGCTCTGAGCCACCTGCTGAAGCACTCTACATAATGAAATAAGGTGCCCCACGCAGTTTGCTTTGTGCCCAATCTGAGGAAAGCAACCAGACCCACTTTCACTTTTATCACTTCAACTTGGGTAAATGGAGGTCTTACCCACTCTCTGCCTGGAATCAACACCTTTTGCACTGTGCTCACAGCCTCCTTCATTTGATGAGAGAAAAGTAGGACACAACTCCTTTTAGAGACTGAAAATCAGAGCTCTCAATTCCATACCTTATTTGAGATTCACTTCCTTTCTTCATTTCCCCAAAGTCTTCCCATTTCGCTCTGACCTGTGAAGAGTTTGCAAGTCAGCACTTCCACCCTCACAAAACAAAAAGCTGAACAACCTGAGAATCAACAACATTTTGTGACCCATGATATCAGGATGAATCACACCACCCCAAAATCCGGGGAAACAAGTCAATTCTGAAAAATCATGCCCAGTATGTTTAGCTAGAGCGGAAGTTCCTGGAGCTACAAACTAGTAGAATTTCAATATAATTTTGATGAATTCCTGGAGGCTGACTGAATGTGACTAGCTTGAGTCTAAGAACCCTTCGGGCACTGCAGTCTTTGTAGGCACCACTTTGTGGGTTCTGACATGTGATACCCATCAGGGTTTCTGTAAAAATCCAGAGTTACTTCATCCAGCAGGAGGAGGAACAAGTCAACATTCTAAATATTCTTATCATGTAGCATTTTCTATGACAAAAGCCTTTACTTCAATGAGAAACCCTTTGTTAGACCCCCATCTTGCCCAGGCAAAAGCAAGAACATCCTCCATTTAACACTTTTTTATTTTACCTAAAGATAAGAAAATGGAGGAAGCTAAGAAACACAGACCATTTGTAGTAGCACAAAACTGAAATTCTTTGGAACAAGTCTAACAAAACACATACAAGTTCATGATAACATTAAAAAAAATCATACAGGCAACAGAGTGGTCAAAAACAAAGCAGAAATTCTTTTCTGAGGTTTAGAGATTTGCTAATAGATGAAATTCTACACAAGCATCATATTGGTAAGTAAATCCAACACAGGAAACAGTATCTTGGGGTCTAATGATACCTTGCAAGGTTTGAGGAAAAACTGAGTAGTTTGGTGCTGACCTGGCATTCTACACAGAAACAATATTGGCCACCACTCTGATTTACATATTTTTTGCTGCTGGACTCTCCTCAACCCCAATTATGTCCCCCATAAAGCACCATGTTGTGTGTACCAACTTCATGTTATGAAAGCACAAAAGCTGGATGTGGTGGGACAGACCAGTACTCCTAGTCAGTCAGGAGAGCAAGATAAGAGTATCATTTAGCTCACAAGTTCAAGACCAACTAGGGAAATACAGCAGAATGCCATCTCAAAAAGAAAAAAATTAAAAAGCACAACCACCTTCCCATGGACCACTTGTCCAGTCAAACTGAACCTCCCATTTCCTGATTTACAGATCTATTCTCACTTATGTAAGTCCATCTTTGCTTTTATTTTAACTTCACTTATGACTTCTTGGCTTACAATCTATATGCTATATGCAGAAAACTATAAAACTCTAGTGAGAGAACTAGAAAATAATAATGAATGGAGAAATTCTCTGTGAGCAGATGGGAAGACTCAATGCTTTGGAGATATCAGGTCTTCACGACTTGTTCCATAAATTCAGTGCAACACTAATCAAAATCCTAGCAGGCTGTTTTGTATGTATCAATAAGCTGATTCCAAAGTCTATATAGAAAGTGAGAAGACCCAGGATAGCCATATAATAGTACTGAAGAAAAAATCAGGGAACTGATAGTACATGACTTCAAGATTTACTATGAGCTGACAATCAAGAAGACTTGGAATTGGTGGAAGAAAAGATGTACAAAGCAACAGAATTGGATAGGAAGCCCAGAGGTGGACTCATACATGTCTAGTCAACTGATCTTTGATGAGTGGATAAAACCAATTCAATGGAGAAAATATACCTTTTTCAGAAAAATGAAGATGAAATAGTTGGATATTAAAGTGCAAAACTGAAAACTTCTAGTCATGACCTTCCCATACACAGAAATAAACACAAATGGATTATAGACCTAGATGTAAAATTTTCCTGTGGTTATAAGAGAGATCCGAAATGCACCCCCTAACGTCTTATGTGTTCAGAGATTGGGGCTTTGGAAGGTTATTGGATAGGAAGGGCTCTAATGTCTTCAATGAACTAAACCATTGATGAGATCATAATTTTGCTGGCAATATTTGGAGGTAGTAGAAATTTAAGAGGCAGACCTACTGAAGTAAGTGTGTCATGGGACACATAACCATGGAAACTATCTTGTCCTCGGCGCCTTCTTCTCACTTTCCTCCCCTCCCCTCCCCCATCCCCTACCTGTCCGACTGCCATGAAATGAGCGAGCATCTCTCCAGCGCTCACACTGTTCCTCCATGCATCTCCCTTCTCACCTAGAGGGACTGGAGCGAGATGGCCATGAACTGAAACATTTTAAACCATGAACCATGAACTTTCCCTTCTTTTAGTTGATTCATGTCAGGTATTTTGTTCAGCACTAGAAATATAACACAAAAGCTCCTGGAAGTAAAGCATGCGATAAAACCTAAATGACTGTGTCCAGTAATGAGTTTCCAGATACAACACAGAAAACATGTTCCATGAATAGATAGGATTCCTAAGTTGCACTTAAAATGTTCAAATTTAAAGTTAAATTTAAAGTGGAAAAATTAATGTTTTGTGAAAGACATTATTAAAAGAATGAAAAAACAACCACAGATTAGGAAAACATTGTAAAATGTACATCTCATAAAAAAACGGGTATCCCAAATGCAAACAGTACCTATAAAGTTCAAGCAAAATTTTTAACGTACTAAAGATCTGAATAGACCCATTATGAAAGACTCCCAGATTTTCAGTGGTATTTGTCAATAAGGAAATTAAGACTAAATCAACCATGAGATACCACTGTATACCTTCAGAAAGACCTCAAATTCCCTGGCTTGATAATCATTACTCAGAGTTCTCTTGAATTTCTGAGGGGAAGTGAAAAATGATAAGCTGGGAGACAGTTACAAAAGCTAAACACAGTCTTACCACATAAGCCAGAAACTACACTTTTAGATGTTTAATAAATTTATTTGAAAAATTTAGTAGGAAAAAACTTATATGTGAATGGCAGTGGCAGCTTCATTCATAATTGACAAAAACTGAAAGCCACCAAGATATCATTCAATAGGTGAGTAGGCAGTTATTCAGAGATAAGAACAGACGAACTATTGAGCCACAAAAGTATACAGATATACACACTGTTAAAAAGAAGGCAATCTGGGCTGGAGGTTCTAGCACCTGCCTCACAAGCGCAAGGTCCTGAGTTCAATCTCCGGTAACCACATATAATGCTGGGTGTGGAGACTCACGCCCACCAACAATCAACACTGCATACCACACTGCTGGGCATGGTGGCTCACGCCTGTAATTCCAGCACTTGGGAGGCAGAGACAGGCAGATTGCTGAGTTCGAGGCTTGCCTGGGCTACATAGGGAGCTCAGAGCCAGCCTGAACTACAAAGCGAGACCCTGTCTCAAAAAAAAAAAAAAAAAAAAGAAGGCAATCTGAAAGGGCCACACACTGCATGATTCTAGTTATGTGACACTGCAAACACAAAAGTACAACAGTCATAAGTAGATCAGTGTTTTCCTGAGTTTCAGGGAGAAAGACAGGGAAAGGAGGAAAGGGGATCTTTACAGAAAGAAGACTATTCCACACACAATAAAGGTAGAGATATAACATTATTTTCAAAATCCATACAATTTCACATATCAAAGAAAAAACCTTAATGAGAGCCACTTAAAACAAACAAACAAACAAAAAATAGGTCAGGGATCCCAGGAAGGGATCTGACTGTAGAAAGAGACTAAATGCATTAAAAACTCAGGGAACTATCTTATTCAAAAGGATTAAAGAAAAAGGTGCTAATATGCAGCTCTAGAGCATCTAAGACAAAGGCAAACTACACTTAGGGACTGTAAGCTCTGGGCTCTTTTTTTTTTTTTTTTTGAGACAGTTTCTCACTTTGTAGTTCAGGCTGGCCCTGAGCTCACTATGAAGCCCCGGCAAGCCTGGAACTCAGCAATCCTCCTGTCTCTACCTCCCGAGCGCCAGGATTACAGGCGTGAGCCACCATGCCCTGCACTGTGGTATGTGGTAATTGATTGCTGGTGGGCATGAGTCACCATGCCCAGCATTGTATGTGCTGACCTAGGATCAAACTCAGTACCTTGCACTTGTGAGGCAGGCACTGGAACCAGTGAGCTAAATCTCTGGCCCTGGGCTCTTCTTGATAGTTGTTTTCCATAACTAACTTTGACGCTTTCGTATACACTGACAATGAACAAATGAGTAAATGAATAGTATGAGAGCTATGTTTTTTACTGTTTAAGAAACTTAGCTCTTGTTAGAGAAAATACAGATAGCACTGTCATCTAGAAAAGCTAGAATTATCCATGCGGTGCTGATTTAAAAGCTGAAAACATCAGCATGAACTCAGATTTAGCTTAATATGGGCACAGACAGTTATATGCAGCAATACTTTGGATGTATCTATTTACATGATTTAATATACACACCTATTTTTTGTTCTGTCAGCTGAAGGGCCTAGAGATGACACACCAGGAGTGATGAACATACCTAGCAAGCAGATCTTCTCTTTAAGAGTCAGAATCTTGAGAAATATCTGATTACTGTAAGAACAGGAAATATATGAGATGATCCTAGAGCATGTTAGAAAGTTATGAAGTACTTAAAAATCACATGAAAAGCCCACACAACACTGATGAAGTTTTATCCAAGAAGACATAGAAGCTAACTGAAAAAGCTCCCACTGGCTAAAACTGGGACCTTTTGAATGAAATGCCATGGTACTAGAGTACACCCCGGAATATAACATAAATATTCAAAAAACCATACTGACAGAAAGAATGATTGAATCAACTAGTAATTTGATAGAGAAGAGAGAAATTTCCCTTGTAGAATAAATTCTGAATTAATTGTGTAGAAACTCTACTCTCAAAGAAAAGAGAACATAGATCACCACTCCTTAAGTGTAGGCTGTACACAGTAACTTCTCCCAAAAAGTAGGAGGGGAAAAAAGTGTTTTATAGTGGAAAAATATGACAAACCCAATGACCTAAACCAGGTGGTCATCAGGAAAAACTACATGGATATGTAATAATTTTTTAAAAAATGAGATCTTGGGCCAGGGATTTAGCTCAGTGGTTCCAGAGCCTACCTTCCAAGGGCAAGGTCCCGAGTTTGATCCCCGGTAACCACATACAACAATACTGGGCATGGTGACTACGCCTGTAATCCCAGCATTTGGGAAGCGGAGGTAGGAGGATTCCTGAGTTCAAGCCTTGCCTGGCCTACATAGTGAGTTTAGGGCCAGCCTGAACTACAAAGTGAGACCCTGTTTCCAAAAACAAAACAAACAAAAAATGGCATCTTATCTCTACGATCTTGCCCCTTATGGTCTCAGTCTCCCATGAGTAAGACAACAGAGAAACCCCTTCTAAAGCATGTACCACAAAATATTTGACTGCTACTCTTCAAAACAGACGAAGTCATCCCAATCAAGAGGAACTGATGAAGTGTAGGCTTTCAATTCATTAGCAATATTGTATCTGTGTTGACTCACTGAAGGTAACAAATGTAAAAAAATTATGGGGCCATGGAGTAATAAAGGAAACTAAGTGTGGGATATACAGGAATGCTGTGTGTTATCTTCTCCATTTTTGGAACAACTGTAACTATTCTTTAAAATAAAATCTATTGGAAAAAAATAAGCCCCCTGGTTCTTATTCTTTTTGTGCAAAAATCTGGGCCAAGTCTGTTATACCTCCCTCACTCAGTTCCTCACTCAGTGACCTACTTCCTTTTTCTTTTGTTGTTTCAACTTTATCTGTTTTTGCTGCCATGATTCAATTACCCTGCAGTTCCAATAGCTAGGAAATCCTATCATGTGCTCACATCTTCCTGGCTTCTGGCCTCCTAGAACAACACAGAATGAATTTTTCCTCTCAAAGGTATTCTTCAGTCATTCAAAGTCAATTTCCTGGAGAAATGAGATAAAACTCCTCTGTCTTTTCTCACCTGATGTAGCATCTACACCCTGCACTTCCGGGGATGTGGTCCTGTGAAATTTATTTCATAACATGAGGATAACAGACACGCTTCTTCTAATATATCCTGACCAGAATTAGACTATTATTATTGCAGTTTTATCTACTGCTTAAACCATAGATCGTGCTGTTCTGGTTTTAGGTATCCATTTTCCATTTTAAGAAACTGAACTAAATATAACCTGGGCTTATTTTGTGCCTTCTCACTGCTCATTAAACCCATTCCATTGTCAAAATTTCACACAATTCATTAATTCCAGACTTTATCCAGATGCTCTCACCGTTATGAAATCAACAACTGCTGATTGATTGACTTTCTGAATGAACTAACATTTTTCTTATTGTATTAAGAACCTTCTACGATGCCAAGAGTGTATAATAAATATAATTATATACATCTTATGTTCAGCAGTAGGCTTTCTGTAAATTAATAAAATCATAGCTCTCTCAAATAGGAATACATCTCAATAATATTTTTCCCAGAGGAGTTAGCTAAGGTCTAAAAAAAATAAATAAATAAAACCAGTATCATGGAATTGGTGGCAAAATGTCTTATGTTTTCCTGCCGAGCATAAAACCAAACACAGTAATAAAATAAAACTGTGGTGAAAACTCCCAGGGGAAAATAGAAATTACAGTACTCAGATATGAAAGCTGGAATTAGTTGCTATCTTTCTGCATTCCAAAATAAATGTGTTTGAACAGTTAAAGAAGTTCCTTAGGATTTCTGACGTCTCAGGTTTTGCCAGCCTGCCTCATTCTTGCTTCCCTCCTGCCTAGATATAAGGGTACAATGTCAGCTAAGATGTCCTAGAAATGTCCAATAAAGTCTCACACATAGCTATTGCATGATATGCTCAACAATTTGACATTTTCCACTCTCAACACACACCCCTCTTTCTCTTATTCCTCCAAACCTGCAGCCCCCAATTTTTTTATTCTTTCTCACTCTCAGAACATGTCTTTGGTTGTTTGATATCCATACTATCTCTCCTTTTTAAGAGTTTGCCATATATTTGCCTTTGTTGCTGTCATATGAATGAATAAAATACCCTTGCTATGGCTTATGTCTAGATGACTCCCAAAGCCTCATGCACTCAGAAGTGGGGTCTGTGAAAGATGTTTGAATGATGGAGGTGCTATAGCTAAATGTGCTGTCAGGAGATAGAGCCTCAAGGAGGAGGAAGAGCTCACTGGAGGACTTAGCCTGGAAGCATCCATCTCCCTGTCTGGTTCCCTTCCCCTTACCAACAGACCTCTCCTGCTGTGTTACTACTGCCTGGGGACCACTGACCACGCAAGGACTCAAATCTCAAGTATAAACCCAAATAAACCTCTGTTTAAGTTGTGGGTAGCTGGTACTGTGTTCCAGAAATGAGAAAGTTACTAGGACAGTCATTTACTTACATGGCCATGATGGTTAGGACAGAGCCACGGACTGAGTTAAGGTCATCAGGACAGATAATGTTCGGTGTTCCTTATGAATTTATCAGATGAATACAACTTGACCGAGGTGAAGTCAACTTAACTTTAAAATAATGAAGTCATTCCAAAATACCATCAGTTTTATTACCTTTATTTAAGTATCCAGAAAAGTTGTAGAACTTGAAAGAAATGACCAAACAATTGGTCGCAAAATCCAGGTTTATTGTTCATCTCCATGCACATATTGAAGGAGAGAAAGATTCATGTATTTTTTGCCAACAGCTTGAGAGCAAAATACAGCAGTGTGGGAAACTCACTTGGTTCAGAGATATAGGATTAGTTTTGTGATGTTGACAGCTTATCCATCTCTGTCTAAACTGTGGTAGCTAAAAGAGCCCAGTGGGAAGAAGGCTAAGTCGCTTTTCTGAACAACTTCCAGTCATCCTTCTTTGTGGCCCCAGAGGCAGTGCTGGGGTTTCACAAAGAACAAATAATTTCTTCTCTCTGGAGGAAGCACTGCTTGAAAACTCTAACAGCATTTTCTACCAGGCCAGTATCCTCCTGTGTACTTGGGGCAGTGCTGAGCATCTTCAGCCTGTTGCATAGCCATTTCATGACCTAGAAAAGACTGCTGCTCCTTCTCGAGCCAGCAGTGGTGTTTCTGAACCAAGTAAGTTCAGAACGGTATTTATTCCTTGCCTCCTTTCCGGGACCCTGCTGTCTCACTGACTGTGACCCAGTCTAAGGGGTGTGGCTCTGTCTCCTTTCAGAAATGTATTTCTAGAAATTAGGCTTGTAAGCCTGAGGGGTTCTGAGGAAGTATATTGGAAATTTCAATTGTTGCTAAAATTTGTTTCCACGCCTGATTCAAAGAAATGGGGGATGGAAAATTGATTTCATCTTGTGTCTCTTCGGATCGACTGGTATGCGCTAGAGAGCTGTGGACAGCCAGGTATAAACTGCAGTTTAGTTCACAGGGACCCTTGGTGGAGTAGGGATACTGTACAGGAGTGGGGACAGCCCCACTGAGGCAGTCTGACACCTCCGATTTGTCACCGGGGTAGTGACTATTCTGGGCCACACACAATGATTGTGTGGCGCATGGTGCCTATACTCAGCTCTGGGTCAGCTGTCTAGAAATCTGAGGTAACAGTGTTACAGTTTGTATCTAGATGTCCTCACAAAGTCTCATGTGGTCCTAAGTGGGGCTTCCCCAGAGGTGGCGAGGATTAAGGGTGCGCAATTAGGAAATGAGTCTGCTGGTAGTTTTGCAAAATTCTGGGCATGATTAAGGGTGTGGGGCTGATTGCCCTATAATGGTAGCCTGGATAAAACACAAGGAACAGACTTGTCGCAGACTGTTTTTCTGCTTGCTGCTTTGCTTGCTGTGCACTATTTCCCCATTCTGATGCTCCTCTGCCATGTACCTCTGTGCCATGGAGCCATCTAATTATGGACTGAGACCGCAACAAACTATGAGCCGAGAAAAGCCTTTTCTCCTTTAACTTTCCGTGGTTGGTATGTTGCCTCAACAAGTAAAGTAACACAAATAGGAAATGCAAAGACTGCTTTCAATGAGTGGGCACATAGGACAATGTGATCTTTGGTATCATCGACCCTGATTCTGTGATGGGATTTGCTGTGATCCCTCCATAATAAACACACACACAGGTACCCATCCTTAAATAACATGAGTGTTTTGAATCGCTGCTCCACACTTGGGAATTCCTCTGCTTCCTGAAGATAGTCTAAACCTGTGCTTCTAAGCTTTAATATGCTATGAACCTAATGGCCTGGGGAACAGACTCTATTTTGGGAGGTTTGGGTAATTGTTATAGCAGTAGTAGGAGACTAGTACAGTCTGGGCCTGCGATTCTGCCTTTCTGACATGCTCTGTGGTGATACCCCAATGTTGATCAAGGCCTCCCCGCTCTAGGAAACCCGTAAACTCAGAACATGTCCCATTTCTCTTAGGATAAAGACAACACTACATGCTTTAAAATCTTTGGATGGTCTTGTCATCCAACTCAACATGGCCATCTTCTCCCTATGGTGTCCTTCTAACTTTCCAAAGCATGGGTCCCAGCCTTTGTTCAGTCTTTTCTACTAGGCAAACTCTGCTTGTCTCTAGGCCTTTGCACATACTCTCCATTCTGTCTCAAATCTTCTTTTTTTTTTTTTTTTCTTTTTGAGATAGGGTCTCGCTTTGTAGTTCAGCTTGGCCCTGAGCTCACTATGTAGTCCAGGCAACCCTCGAACTCAGCAATCCTCCTGTCTCTGCCTCCCGAGTGCTGGGATTACAGGCGTGAGCTACCATGCCCGGCACTGTGGTATGTGGTATTGATTGCTGGTAGGCGTGAGTCTCCATGCCCAGCATTGTATGTGGTTACCAGGGATCGAACTCAGGACCTTGCGCTTGTGAGGCAGGCACCAGAACCACTGAGCTAATCCTCCAGCCCCTCAAATCTTCTTTTTACCCTGTTCTCCTGGATAAACAACATTCACCTCTCCATTCTCACCTAAATATCACACTTACAGGAGAACTTGTGCAGCTTCCCTAATTAGAACCATTAGCTTTATTATCCTCACAACATACACATTTCCTCCTTCAAAGTATAAGCTCTATCAAGACAAATATCTTGTCTTTCCTTCTACTGAACGCACTCTTTCTTGCTTCCATTTCATTTTTATTTTCATGAAAATGACAATATTCAGGGTTTTTTTGTTGTTGTCATTCATACTTCAGGAAAAGGAAGCCCTTATACTCCAAACTTCCCTGAATGGAACAGGAGGTGACATAAGGTTTTGGGGTTCCATCACCTTGAGAGAAACATGTTGCATGACTGTGGGAAAAGAGCCTGGATTTGTGTTGTTTCAGAATATGATCACGGTGGCTGAGGCCAGGATCTATTGGGTTTTGCATCACTTCTCTACAGATTGTATGACTGGCCTCCAAATCTATCATTCTTCTGGACAGTTCTTTCTGGGCAGAAAGGTAAAACTTGTATACAATGGAAATTTAATGACATACAAGCTCAAATTAAATCAGGAGATTTGAAAACTTCAGGTCCACAGGAGGTGACAGCTCAGGCCACTAATGTCGTTTCTGGAATTTCCAAGATGAAAGAGTGATCATTTACCCTATGGCTCTGTGAGTCATGCAAATGTCATGTTTCCCTTTTTGTATTATATATTGATTGGAAAGCTTGGCTTCCAGTTCTGTCCACTGGTTCTATACTTTATGGCAAAAATTTGTTAAAGCATTTTAACTTCTTTCCAGACCAAAGCAGGGTCCTGAAACAGGTAACAACTAGCTGGTGAGGTGCTTATTATGCTTTCCCACTAGCTCAATGTTTATTTACTCCAACTCTCCCTGTTCAAAAAGTTAAATAATATTAGCCTCACATTCAGATGAGAAAAATAAAGTATTCATATAATTTACCCAAAGTCACAAACCAACCTCTTGATCTAGATAAAGGAACTGAAGCTAAGAGAGGATAAGTATTTAAAGTTTGCTCCACTGATTAGCTACTGTAGTAGTCGCCTACAGCTACTATAATAATTACCACAAACCTGGCGTTTTAAAGCAATAAAAGTTTATTCTCCCTCAGTTGTGGAAAGTAGCAGTTCAAAATCAAAGTGTTGGTCAAACCATAATTGCTCCAAAGGCCCAAGGAAAGAGTTTTTCCTCTTGTCTTCTAACTCTTGAGGGTGCCAGGAATCCTTTGGTACGTAAACACATCACTCCACATATGGTTTCATCTTCAGAGATTATTCTCCCTCTGTGTGTCTCTGAACCTTTCTTCTGATAAAGATACCAATCAATACTATGGCCCACCCTAACCCAGTATGAACTCACTTTAACAGATTATGTCTGCAGATATTATTTCCAAATACATTCATAATTTGAGATATCAGGAGACATGAAATTTTGGAGCAAACTATCCATCCCACTATCATGACTTAAGTAGGACTGTAACAATTAACTTGAGATAGTGTTTCTTGCGCTATGTGAAATGCACTCTTTCTGTAGAACCTTCACCACAGTAATATTTCTCATGATGCCCCACAACTGACTGGTCCTTGCTATAGGAAAGAAGATCCTGGGGCTGGGAGATTTAAACTCACTGGTTTCAGTGACTGCCCAGCAAGTGCAAGGTCCCTGGTTCAATCCTCGGTAACCACATACAACAATACCAGGCGTGGTGACTCACACCCACCAGCAATCAGTACTATATAGCACAGTGATGAGGTGTAGTTCACGCCTCTAATCCCAGCACTCAGGAGGCAGAGGCAGGAGGACTACAAAGTTAGAGGCTTGCCTGGGCTACATAGTGAGCTCAGGACCAGCCCAAAGTACAAAGAGAGACCCTGTCAAAAAAAAAAAAAGAAGAAGAAGAAAAGGAGGAGAAGGAGAAGAAGAAGAAGAAAAGGAAGAGGAAGAAGAAGAAAAGAAGAAGGAGGAAGAGGAGGAGGAGGAGAAGGAGGAAGAAGCTGCTGGAGGCCTCTAAAGCCTCCAAAGTTGATTTAACCACTTCTTTTTAAAATGAACTAATGGCTGATTAGTATGAAAGAATTAATGAACAACCAATTTAAATAAAAAGTAGTTAATTTAGGTATGAAAAATAATTATAGCCAGGTAATGTACGCCTATAATGGTAGTACTCAGGAGGCTGGAGCAGGAGGACTGCTGCAAGTTTGAAGCCAGCTGGGCTACACAGCAATATTCTGTCGAAGGAAGGAAGGAAGGAAGGGAGGAAGGAAGGAAGGAAGGAAGGAAGGAAGGAAGGAAGGAAGGAAGGAAGGAAGGAA